>CM042253.1:28382134-28492134 GCA_023566225.1 Romanogobio albipinnatus | reverse complement strand
CCTGCTATTTTGCAAGTTCTCCCACTTGGAAATCATGGAGGGGTCTGAAATTGTCATCGTAGGTGCATGTCCACTGTGAGAGACATAATAAAAATAAAAAAATCCAGAAATCACAATATATGATTTTTTAACTATTTATTTGTATGATACAGCTGCAAATAAGTATTTGAACACCTGTCTATCAGCTAGAATTCTGACCCTCAAAGACCTGTTAGTCTGCCTTTAAAATGTCCACCTCCACTTCATTTATTATCCTAAAATTAGATGCACCTGTTTGAGGTCGTTAGCTGCATAAAGACACCTGTCCACCCCATACAATCAGTAAGAATCCAACTACTAACATGGCCAAGACCAAAGAGCTGTCCAAAGACACTAGAGACAAAATTGTACACCTCCACAAGGCTGGAAAGGGCTACGGGGAAATTGCCAAGCAGCTTGGTGAAAAAATATCCACTGTTGGAGCAATCATTAGAAAAGGGAAGAAGCTAAACATGACTGTCAATCTCCCTCGGACTGGGGCTCCATGCAAGATCTCACCTCGTGGGGTCTCAATGATCCTAAGAAAGGTGAGAAATCAGCCCAGAACTACACAAGAGGAGCTGGGCAATGACCTGAAAAGAGCTGGGACCACTGTTTCCAAGGTTACTGTTGGTAATAAGACGTCATGGTTTGAAAACATGCATGGCACAGAAGGTTCCCCTGCTTAAACCAGCACATGTCAAGGCCCGTCTTAAGTTTGGCAATGACCATTTAGATGATCCAGAGGAGTCATGGGAGAAAGTCATGTGGTCAGATGAGACCAAAATTGAACTTTTTGGTCATAATTCCACTAAACGTGTTTGGAGGAAGAAGAATGATGAGTACCATCCCAAGAACACCATCCCTACTGTGAAGCATGGGGGTGGTAGCATCATGCTTTGGGGGTGTTTTTCTGCACATGGGACAGGGCGACTGCACTATTAAGGAGAGGATGACCGGGGCCATGTATTGCAAGATTTTGGGGAACAACCTCCTTCCCTCAGTTAGAGCATTGAAGATGGGTCGAGGCTGGGTCTTCCAACATGACAATGACCCAAAGCACACAGCCAGGATAACCAAGGAGTGGCTCTGTAAGAAGCATATCAAGGTTCTGGCGTGGCCTAGCCAGTCTCCAGACCTAAACCCAATAGAGAATCTTTGGAGGGAGCTCAAACTCCGTGTTTCTCAGCGACAGGCCAGAAACCTGACTGATCTAGAGAAGATCTGTGTGGAGGAGTGGGCCAAAATCCCTCCTGCAGTGTGCAAACCTGGTGAAAAACTACAGAAAACGTTTGACCTCTGTAATTGCAAACAAAGGCTACTGTACCAAATATTAACATTGATTTTCTCAGGTGTTCAAATACTTATTTGCAGCTGTATCATACAAATAAATAGTTAAAAAATCATACATTGTGATTTCTGGATTATGTCTCTCACAGTGGACATGCACCTACGATGACAATTTCAGACCCCTCCATGATTTCTAAGTGGGAGAACTTGCAAAATAGCAGGGTGTTCAAATACTTATTTTCCTCACTGTATATATATATATATGTGCATCCCTATACTATTTTCTATATAAGTTTAAATGCTTTGTATGATTAAAATATATTTTAAAAGTTAGAATTTTAATATGATTTTTCTTCTCGTCTTCTCAACAGTCAGCAAAGGATCCTTTTAATCAACACACCTCTGCAGAACACTCTGAAAGAATTATGGACAATGATCCACTTCCTCCTGCCAGGAATCACTCACCCATACCTCAACTTCCCCATCAAACCCGGCACCGATCAGAACCAGGACTACTGCCACAAACTGGTCATCAGACTGCACAGGGTGAGTCCTGGTGGGAGTTGTTTCTGGTGACTTTTACCACAGAATGTTGTGCCTTTGGTTAACTACCTTGCTCCAGCACCACAGTCATAATTTTGTTTTTGCTATAGATGATTCAGCCCTTTATCCTGCGTCGTTCCAAAAGAGATGTAGAGAAGCAAATGCCCAAGAAGTATGAGCACATTCTCAAGTGCCGTCTGTCCAAGAGGCAAAAGAGCATGTACGAGGACATCCTCATCCAGCCCAGGTCAGTACAGGTACACTCAGCCAAACATATTGTAACCAGCTCATCTCCAGTTCATCCATTTTGAATGGTTCTCTATTTTTCTACTGCCCTCTAGTGCACAGGAGGCTCTAAAGACAGGACATTTTGTCAGAGTCCTGGAGGTTCTTATGCAGCTGCAGAAGATCTGCAACCATCCAGATCTGATCCAACCTAGAGACACACACAACTCTTACATATGTCAGCCACTTCAGTACAACACCCCATCATTACTTCTTACCGCACTGCAGCAGGACCAGTGGAGGGTAAGCAAGAGAAATAAACACATGGACTGTGCAAGATAGAAGATGTTTGTTGACTGATAGGCCATTTTCTTTTCCAGACTGTGGATATGTCACTGTTTGACCTGATCAGTAACGAGGGCAAGTTGACTCGTTATGAGGCAGAGGAGGCTCTGCCAAAACTCAGAATGACCAAACAGCTGATCGAAGAGATCTACAGTGCACGTGACCCACCAGCACGACCCAAACCATGCAAGATCAAACCTATGAGGTGTCCTTTCATAAGACCCATTACTCTCATATCATACTGAATTCTATGATGATTTCACCTATTTCTATGATAGGTTTTTAAATTAGACAACCCTATTAATATCACAGTACATTGCTAATACTGATGTTGGTGCTGTTGATTTCACACCAAAAATAATTTAAATTGTAAAACTTCCTACAGAATGATGCAATTATAGAACTGGTTCTTGTTAAATATAATGTGTATGTGTATATTTCATATGCGTTATTTTTTCATGGTAAATATTAGTCTACGGTATAGTAGTGAACATTACTGTTTTTATTGAACATATTATGATTATGTATGAAGGGGACATGGCAAATGTAACCAGATCAATTGATGCTGACTGTTGGATGTTTGTAACTTCAGGTTGTTCCTGCCGGTGCAGTATGGGACTAAACCAGAGGGGCGTCTTGTCCCCATGACTAGCAGCACCACTCAAGCCCCTCGTGCCACTGCTGTGACTACTGCCCCCACCACCACTACCAACCCTGTTACTACTGCTCCTAGCACACAGCCCAAGGGCAAATCACCTCTTACCACAACCACTTCCGCACAGGGTAAGACCCCAACTTCTTGCACAAACGTGTTCCCACACTTAGGGTAGGGACACACCAAACCGACACCACAGAACTAGCGCTGATGAAAGCGGACTGTGTTGTCGCCTCACATCACCGGCGTCAAAAAAGCTGCATTTGAATTTAAACCGACTGTCAACTAGCACGCTCGTTCTGCACCTGCGTGTAAATGAGACAACTGTCTATTTCTGCAGATATATTAGTCTATATTCGTCATTCAAAAGGGAAACCGACTCTGTAGATACACAAACCATAAACAAAGCAGCTAGGGCTGGGCGCTAAATCGATTTTATCGATTAACTCGAATGTGTAGTTTATGTCGATTTTGTTTGAATGAAAATCTGTGCTCTCAGTAACATCCGCCGATGCTCCCCTCTGGGCTCCCGTAGTTCCGAATGGGCTCAGCCCGCCCCCAGCATGTTTGCCATAGAGATAAACAAACAACAAGGACAGTGTCATCTTACAACATACAGTGTCATTCGTAATTGGTTGGGGTTTTCGCCGTCAGTCGCAGAACAAACAATACCCCGCTGCAAAGTGTTTTTTTTTTTATGTCTGAACGGAACCGCACTACTCGTTTGAGCTGCGCGGACGTTTCTCAGCTCGGAGCAATAATAGACAGCGCAGCGGGAGCTCACATGGCCCGATCTCGTGACACCGTTAGTACACAGCGCTGGGAGATCCAGTGAGAAAGCCAGGGTACCCGCGGGATCTTAAAAAGTCTTAAATGTCTTCAAAATCAAAATTTTAAGGCCTTAAAAAGTCTTAAATTCGCTGAAGTATTTAGTTCTAGGTTTTAAATAATTTTAAACGGGTCTTAATTTTCCTACGTCCATGTAACGCTACCTCTTGCTCATTGAAATGCTCCCGCAGCATTTTAGAGAGTGTGTTTGTGTGTGTGTTGTAGTTCGTTTTTTCGCTAGTGAGAGACCAACATGCATCTTATTTTGCAGCCAATCAGCTTTCTTGTTATTGGTGCTAGTCTCTTTCGGATTGTACCACAGACACGTCAAACAGATTTTATTCTTCAGCTGACAGTTCTTCTAGTTCCGCGATCGTGAAAGCGAAGGTGAATCTTTCTTACTGGCCATCTCGCATAATGACCAAATAAAAGTATGGTATGCCCGATAGCACTAAAAAAGAGTTTAAAAAGCGACGTAAACCCCGAATTCATTCACTACTGACACACGGACCGATGTCAGACTGGCTGCGGATTTTGATTTTTGATTTTACAATTTAAAATAAATATTTTATATTTCAATATATATTTTAAAATGCAATTTATTTCTGTGATTCAATGCTGAATTTTCAGCATCATTACTCCAGACTTTAGAGTCACATAATCCTTCAGAAATATGTTTTTTACTTTCTATTTCTGATAAATGCTGTTCTTTAGAACTTTCTATCCATCAAAAAAATGTTTTACACAACTGTGTTCAACACTGATAATAATCATAAATGTTTGTTGATCTTCAGATCCTCATATGAGAATGATTAGTCAAGGATCATGTGACACTGAAGACTGGAGTAATGATGATAAATTCAGCTTTGATCACAGGAATAAATTACACTTTACTATATATTTACATAGAGAACAGTCACAACAGAACTGTCACAATATTACAGCTTTTTTGTATTTTTAATAACATAAATGCAGCCTAGGTGAGCAGAAGAGACTTCTGTAAAAACATTAAAAAATCTTACCGTTCTCAAACTTTTGACCGGTAGTGTGCTTGTATATTAATCCTGGTGGGATTGAGCTATGAGGAAGTGCAAGTTTACTAATACTTTGTTCAATTTGAATAAATTAATTTGCTTTGCAAGTAATTTTGTGATTCTGCATTTCCTTTTGTACTTTTTTTTAAATTGCGTGATATAGGTCTTAAATTTAATTCATAATGGTCTTGAAAAGGTCTTAAGTCTTAAATTTGACTTTGTGAAACCTGCAGATACCCTGGAATTCACCACAGAATTAATAACATCGCTACTGCGAGATCTAGTGTAAGCGTTCGGCGCAGAATTCTCTGTTATAAACCACAGATATCAGATTACACAGAGCTGATGTGGAAACCAGGAGAAACATTGAGACAACATGAGTGAAGATCAGGGGTTTCAGTCACAAATCACCAACATGAACCATGATTTACTGTAGTAACACCACATGGATTTAATGTTGTTGTCATTATTCATCTCAGGGTTCGTACAACCTTTTGAGATTGAAATTAAGCACTTGAGGGTTTTCAAGTGCTTCACACTTTTTTCCACCACTTCAAAGCTCTAAATATTATCCAATTTTAAGGTGTTTTTTTTTTAATGTGATTATTTGTAAAACTAAAAGTTTAGAGGGGTATTGTGGAAGAAATAGTCAAATGTAAAAAAAAAAACATTTTTTTCTTTTTAAATAATTCCTTTAATAATCACTGGAGCTGTTGGTCAGTTCAGTGTGAGACTATAAAGGAACAATGGTAACCTATCTTTAATAAGAGCAGAATATTTAAATTAATTAATATTTCCCTATAATTTTTTGCACATTACTGTTGTTAATAAAAGTTACTTTTATCTGCATATCAATTCATAATTCTTTGATTTGTATATTGTCTATTGCAAAAGATATGATGCTTTGTGAGGGTTCGCTGAAATCCCTAGCCCTGTCATTTTCTTTTTCGGTTGAATTATCCATTGATTGGATTGTTGTTGTTTGTTAATGGCTGTTATCTCATGTGAGTTGCTCACATCATCATAGAAGAAATGTCATTGTGAGGGGAGGGGAAGTTAATGTTTATGATTTAAAGATTACAAGGACACAGGAACAAATAATGAGCACGGATTAATAATTTATAATAAACACTGCATCTTTCCATTCATTTTGATTTTCATGATGACTTGTGCGCAACTTTCTAGCACTGTTGCTGTGATTTTGGCAAGCACCACTCAACAAAATCTGTATAATATAATATAATATAATATAATAAATAATATAAGATTGATTGTATGTTCTAAATAAAAATAAAATGTATCCTCCACCCCCAATACACTTGCTAGTTTAATTGGTTCATTGAGATTAATGCCACCTTTTCCTCCTTAGCCTCCGCATTCAAAAGCTCATCAGGACAACACTTAACAGGAGTCACCCCTAACCCCCCCTCTAACCCTCTGGCTATGGGTGTGACAGGGGTCACCACTATGCCTGCTATGACCCCTCACGCCTCTGCCTCCCACCCCCTCCAGCCCAGTTTGGTATCCCAGAGGCTGGTGCTCAGCTCCCAGGCCCAGGCACGCTTGCCTAGTAAGTTGGCCTCCCCATCACCAACAGCAGATCGGCCCTCTCCTCTGCACCTGCACTTAAATGTTTCCTTATTATCATGCCCTCAAGCACAGCAGTAAACAACCTAAGTGAAGATCAGAGACTACGGTACGGCACTGCTGAAGTGGGCTAGCATGCATAAGGACCTCCACCAGAGAAACTAACGGTGAAAATTCAAACCGTAGTGTGTCTGCAAACAAATCGACACCGTGTCTGCTGGCATATCTCTCCAGTTTGATTTGAAGTGTAAAAATCTTTGGCTTCAGCAGATGACCTACGGTGGTTTCTCTCCTCACCCTTCGTAAACAAGCATGAGCCCTACAGGTCTCTCTCCGGACTGCACCCGCTGCCTCCAGTTTTTCACTTCTTTTTTTGCTGTATTTATTCCCTTCCCTTTATTCTGGTTTCCCTTCTGCATTTTAATGACTAATCTCTTTGTTTTTCATACAGTTCAGCTAAAGGATGATCCAGAAGCTTTCTAATATGGTTTTGCCCCCCTGTCTTTTCAGTGCAGCTTTTCTTCAGAGCAATTTATTTCAGTAGCTGCTTTTCCACTGTCAGGCTAGTGCGAGCCAGGGCTAAAAAAAAAAAGTGCCGGGCAGGGCCAATAAGCTCGAACCTTGAGCCGGAAGGCCAAAATAAAGCTGCATTTCTGCTGTTGTGCCAGTAGCCCCGCAGCACTACCCTAAAACCTGCCTTAACACACCTCCATAGAACAATGTCACACAACCCCACCATTTCACCAGCTGACTGAAAACTAGCTAGATCGCAAAATGAGCATGCAGAAGCGAATGTTTGGTCTTTACTTAAAGACTTTAAGACTCCATGCTTTGATATTTGACAAATGATTTACAAGAAAAAAAATGGCAGTGACAGTATTTATTTTTTTATTTGTATCAGGAGTGCACATCAATCATTCTGAATCAAACTGGTATTTATAATCTCACATTAAAAAAAACACACTTGTTCAGTCATGCCTGTTTCCGTTTATTTGTGCTTTACTTTTCTGTTTACTTTTGGCCAGACAGTGGAAGCACAGCTATTGTCCTTCTGTGGGTGTAAAGAGTATCAGGCTTGTGGGCGTAGCTCCCCATGTAACTATTGTTACATGAAAACAAGCAAGATTTGCACCCAATTTGATTTGCTCTGCTAAACAGGTCAGAGTGATTTCAGTTTTTTTCTTTCAGGTTTTTATTTTTAAGGTTTTGTTTGTGTCTATCCTTTAACACACCCTGGCCGCGCATGTCTCTTTCCGTGCTCACCCGAAACTAACTTGTTTTTTTTCTCCGAGATAAATTTTCAGCCGCTTTGCACTGAAATTTAACAGTAGTCTTTTTTTCTCTACTGAAGGTGGAGATGTAGTGAAGGTTGCTCAGTTGGTTGGACCTGGCCGCATCACCCAGCCAGAGACCCCTGTGACCCTGCAGTTCCAAGGAAACAAGTTCACCTTGTCCCCAAGTCAGCTGCGGCAGCTCACCACTGGCCAGCCCCTGCAGCTCCAAGGTACACTCGGTAATGTCCAGCCCACATTCATCCTCTCTCTGCCTCATTTCATTGCCATGTTCAGTCACATGTGGCAGTTATTTTTATTTGTGTTCAGTGGCTTAATGTGACACCATGTATATGAATGTTTCTGCATTAGGCAACATCCTGCAGATTGTGTCAGCCCCCGGGCAGCCTCTTCTCAGGCCACAGGGACCACCTATGGTGCCTGTGCCCCAGACTGTGCCTGTCCAGAACTCCTCAGGCAACCCACCCCCTGCCACCTCCACACCACAAGGTGAGGCACTGCTCAATCCTGAAGCTGATTGTTATTCTTATTAGTGATCGACCATCACCTAAATCAGTGGTTCTCAACCTTTTTGGCAACATAGTCCAAGACTAAGTTTTTGAAGGACATCTATGAAGGTTAAGATGTTTCTGCTATTTGTTGTTCCATTACCTGCTTTTAGTTGCTTTTCAATGTTTGTTTGTTTTTGTTTATAGAAACTAGGACTGGTAATATCTTAATGAATTATATAATTTAGAATTTAACATCAAATTATAGTAAATGATTTCCTGATTCCATTCCCCTCTCTCCTCTCCAGTTCTCTTCAAATTGTGCTAAATACAAATTCCAAAATATTCAAAAACTCTGTCCTTGAGGGTTTACACTATTTTTGCGCAATGAATTTACGTGACCTTTCTAGTTATTTGTGATTTATGGGATAAGCTTTTATAAAATTATTTTTAATCACTAATAGACATTTCTCAATTTCTACCTGATTAAATTCAAGTAGAAAACATGATGTAGTAAGCTCACTAAACTTTAGTAAGATTTTACCAGAAAAACGTTTTAGAATTTCTTTTAATACCTGATTGAACTTGATGTAGCTAGGCAAAAATTATATTTGTTATAGAAATATATTTATTGTATTTATCTTTTGTTTCAGTTCTATTCATCTTTTTGTTTCAGTCCTTAGGAACACTGGTTCTTAAATAAAAATGCCAGTTGTTGATGGAACACAGTAAAATAATCAATATGATATGAATATGAATCTTTAAGCTAATTTTGTTCATTTGGAATTATTTTAAGCCATATTGTGCCCCTTGAACGTGTGCTGAGGCCCCCTAGTTGTTCTCGGCCCTCTGGTTGAGAACCACTGACCTAAATATGTAATATTCTACTACTGTCTTAGATCATTTAAACTTAAGCGCTCTTTCTGCCTGTTTCCATAAAGCAACCACAGTCACTTCAGCTATCACAGACATGGAAACGAACGCTAAACACTCAGCTAACGCCACAACACAGGTGAGTTTGGAAGACACGTTAAAGGAAATAATAAGGTCCATTAAATAGTTGTGAACACTGAACCCTTTCTTTCTGTCTGTTTAGGAGTCAAGTGAGGAAAGAAACAGGCAGCTAAAAGAGCGCCTGGCTAGTTTATTTCACACGAACGAACAACGGTCATCACGCTCTGTGCTTTATGGCTCAGACCTGATCAAGACCTGCTCCATTTATGAGGGACGCCCTCCACCAGCCTTCCCCGCTCCCCAGCACTCCCGCTGGTCCTGGGTTGGCAGAGACAGTTGCATCAGGGCCCAGCAGACATGCGTGTCCACAGTGGCTCCACTCCGCTCAGCGATTCTCTCCAACACGGAGCAGGAGGCAGCAGCAGGCATCTTGTTGAAGAGGTCTGGATTTTACAATTAATGGAAGCAGTTTTGTGAGCTTTTTGTGATATAATTCTAATTCTGCTTACTGTTATATTTTAGGTTCTCCTGCATACTTCCCGCTGCTGTGGCCCCTCCCCCTCAGCTGTATGTGTCCAATCCTCCACCATTTTACAGTATAGCACAAAAATCTTTCAGGCGACGGCTACAGGAAGTGTCTGCTCCACACAACGCAGAGATCCGTAACTTAGCCTTTCCTCCTGTTACCAGCTTCCCTGATAAACACATGCTGGAGATGGATTCAGGTGTGCACCTCAGCTCTGTTACCTTCAGCATATCATTGTATATACTTCTATCCATCTTATAGCTACCATTCTTCCTTTACATTGCTGTTTAAAAAATTGGGGTCAGTAAGATTGTTTTCTTGGTAATTAATACTTTTATTCAGGAAGGAAGGACACATTAATTGATTAAAATTGACAGTAAAGACTTTTGTAATGTTACAAAAGATTTCTGTTTGAATTATCAAAAATATTAATCATTCAAGTATTCAACATTGATGATAAAAAAAAAATCTTGAGCACCAAATCAGTAAATTAGAATGTTTTCTGAAGGATCATGTGACATTGAAGACTGGAGTAATGATGCTGAAAATTCTGCTTTGCCATCACAGGAACAAATTACATTTAAGGAAATATTAAAATAGATGTTATTTTAAACTATACTAATATTTCACAATATTGCTATTCTTACTGTGTTTTTGCCTAAATAAATGCAGCCTTGGTGAGCATAACGAGCAAACATTAGCGATTGGTTATGGCAGATCCAGAGGGGCTCTGGGCAGATCCAATAGTTTAAAACTTCAACAGAGTACCCGCCTTCAGGGAAGTTAACGCTTGTCAATGGAGAGTGGCCAGACTCTGTACAGATGAAATGTACAAGAGTCTGGTAGGACCAGGCTAAGCATAGCTGACTTCTTTCAAAAACAATCTTACAAACCCCAAACTTTTGAATGGTAGTGTGTTATACTAGTCACCTTTATAATCTATAAATATCAGCATAATGTTTGGCCTACATTTGCAGCTTATTCTACTGATCTACAACCAGCTGTTAAAAAGTATCAAATAAAACTGGTAAAATGGTATACATTTTGATGTGATATAATGTTCCTGTATCCGTTTGCAGGAAAACTAGAGGCGCTGTCCATCCTACTGCAGAAACTGAGCGTCGAGAACAGGCGTGTTCTGATCTTTACCCAGATGGCTAGCATGCTAGACATACTGGAGGCATTCTTAGATTACCATCACCTCACCTATGTACGGCTGGATGAGAGTCTGTCACTGGAAGAGAGACAGGTAAGAGACCTGGATTAATATATTTTCTGTTGCTCTCTGGTCCCACTGAGGCTGTGTGGGTTTCTGGGCTATAATTGAAAGATCTTATCATTTAGTGCTCTTCCTAGCCTTTTTGATTTAGTTCCACACAGAGCCTCAAAAGATGTTTGCATATCAATTAAACACTGTCAACACTACTACTATCTGATCTTGGTCATCTTGTATTGAAAACGCAATGCTTAACTCATCTTGTTTCTCATGTCCCGTTTGCTTTCAGGTGCAGGTCAAGAGGTTTAACCGCAACCGACAGATCTTCTGCTCCATCCTGACCAATCGCTGCTGCTCGACCATGGGCCACGTGTTTGACGCAGATACAATTGTGTTTTACGACACGGACCTAAATCCCAGCATGGACATGCGCACGCAGGAGTGGTGTGACAAGATCGGCCGCTCCAAAGACATCCACATCTACAGGTCAGACTGATGGACAAATTAAATTTAAGCTATTTGTCAGGTTTATATTTGTGAGCTTTTATACTGACCCTGTACTCTGTCAGGTTGGAGAGCGGGAACTCCATTGAGGAGAAGCTCTTGAAAAATGGCACTAAAGACCTTATTCGAGAGGTAGCTGCACAGGGCATGGACTACACTCTGGCCTTTTTAACACAGGTAAACACACTCTTGCACTTTTACGGTCATGCGATTACTGTTATCTTTTAGATTGAGGGACTGTTTCAAAACCTAGTCAGTTATGAGATTACATTTCAGTCATGATGTGACCTATATAGGAAGTAGACAACGAGGAAGCTCACTAGGTTTGGGAACAGAGCCTGACGCTTACAAGCCACATAATGCTCTCATTATAAATATGTGCTGGCCTTTCACAGCGCACCATTCAGGATCTGTTTGAGGTGGAGGCTGGCTCTGGAGAGAAAGTGGAGGAGTTTGTGGTCCTCCACCAGGAGCCCTCCCCATCTGAATCCATCCCCCCTCACGTGGCCAGACCCTACATCCAGGCCCTGAATACCATCCGACTGGAGACACAATATGAAGATGAGGAGAAGACGGAGGTAAACAGAGATGTCAAAAGTGATAAAGAGGAAGTGGGAGGACAAAAAGGGATGGATGTGGAGGAAGGGATGAGAGAGGAGACGTCACAGTTAGAAGAGCTGGCGGCCGTGATGGAGCAGGTGAGCTTATAGAAAATTTGTGTTACTTGAGAATTTTGTTGATCTTGTGAATGTTTTTTATGCCTTTCAAACATAAACATTGGGTTTTGTGTTATTGAACATTGTTGAAAATTCAGTTTATGTAAATGTATTTATATTTTGTTTATTTATATTTGTTTGAATATAAATTCGAAAGCATTTATTTTAAATGGAAAATCTGTCTTTACTGTCACTTTCAATCTTACTGACCCCAAACTTTTGAACAGTATATTTCTGACACATTAATAAAAATACTTTGCGAAAAATGTTATGTGATGTATTGATTGAAGTTTGTGGTGTGTTGTCTAGCTGACACCTATTGAGAGATACGCACTACACTATCTGGAGTATCTGCACATCAGCGAGGATGAACAGGTTATAAGGGTATGTATCTGATTTTAGATATGTGTAGATAACTTGATGTGTAGATAAAATGTGTTATGCCCACCCTGTAAATACTTCAATACAGATTGAAGTTTAATTGTCAGTTGTTTGTGTGAGTTGCAGGAGCGCATAGAGACTGCTAAGAAAGGCTGGGAGCTGCAGCAGCAACAGAAAGTGAAGGTGGAGAAAGAGGAACAAATGATCCTAGAAGATGAGGAGGATTTGTTCACCTACACCAGAGAGGACGCATACAACATGGTACAAATATATTCTAATGTGATTTTCAGTAGGAAGTTATGTCATGTAGTGTAGATTTGATACCCTTTCCCTATCCTCTTTACAGGAGTACGTGTTCGACAATGAAGATGGACAGACGGAAATAATGCCGGTAAGTTGAAGACTGCGCACTCCTTAAGTGAAAGGAGGAGGGAGTGTTTTTGGTGAAATTCACAAAAACAAATTTTACGCCAAAATTATAGATATATTAGTACAGGTCTCGACATTAAGGCTTGTGATTAGAATCAGATTTTTTGCAATACTGTAATAAGATAAATTGGGAGGAAATGTGCTTATTATTGTTAAAAATAAACGTTGCCATGCCAAAACTAAAATACTAACTAAAATAGTGTGTTTTTTTAGGTAAATATATTTCACTTGTGTGAGATTCACCCCAATATTTAATCAGCATGAAAATTGTTTCTAACTCTTATCGTTGCTCTGTTCTGTAGCTGTGGACTCCTCCAACTCCTCCGCAGGATGATAACGATATCTACATTGACTCTGTAATCTGCCTCATGTATGACACTGCGCCCATGCCCGAGTCCAAACTGCCCCCAGTCTACGTCCGCAAAGAGCGCAAGAGGCACTTGGACCCATCAGGTTTGACTGCTCAAGAAACTCTGCCGACGTCTGAACTTACTGTGCTCAAACGGATGCTAAATTCTATCTCTTTCTCTCTCTTCCCCCTCTTGTCAGCTCTGGGACGTAAGAAAAAGAAGGGCCATGGAGAATCAGTGATTCCTCCGCGATCTCTCTTTGATAAGGCCAGTCTGCTCAAGGTAAGACGGGAAGGAAAAGATCAGAAAAAGAACTTCTCTCTGAAGCAACAGGCTCCCTTCGCCAAACCACTGCCCTCACTGCTCAAACCAGCCATGGAGGCCGGACAGGACAACCCTGAGTGGCTCATCAGTGAGGACTGGGCCCTGCTACAGGTAACAGATCCATCACATTAGCACTGCATATGTATTATCACCACACAGTTGTATGTTGGATGGATAGGGTTAGATTGTAATTCTGTCATTCCACCTATGTTCACAGGCTGTAAAGCAGTTACTGGAACTTCCTCTGAACCTGACCATCGTGTCTCCAGCTCACACTCCTAACTGGGACCTAGTGAGCGATGTGGTCAACTCCTGCAGCAGGATTTACCGCTCGCCAAAGCAATGCCGGAACCGCTACGAGAACGTCATCATTCCAAGAGAGGAGGGCAAGGTGAGCGATTGTACCAGTATCACCTGATTGTAGGTTCTCTTATTTATTTTCTTTAACATTTTCCTTGTGACATATTCGTCCTACAGCTAATATATGAAGCTAACCCTAAGAAGAACAAGACCAAGAGCATTTATAAGGTAAAAAAAAAAACTTTTTTTAACATATTATTGGCTTGTATTGGTTTGGTAACGCTTCTTTTCTTGTGTAGTCCAAGAACAGTCGTCCTCTGCGCACGTGTCAGATCTACACACAGGACGACAACGCCACACAGATTCAGTTGTACAACAGCCGTTTTGAGCTAATGAAAATCATCGCTAGCAAGAGGAGCCCACCCATAAAACCACTGTATGTGCAGGCAGTGTCCAACACACAAACAGCATTAAAAGCAACTTGATTGATGCATTTGGATTATGTCAGGATATAAAAATACTTTTTAATTATAACATTTGATATACAAAAATAAAATTTGCTTCATACTTTTGGTTGTTTTTATTTCTAGACTGGGCATGAATCCATTCCAGAAGAACCCCAAGCATGCCTCTGTGCTGGCTGAGAGGTATTGACATGTTACTGTGCTTGTACAAAATACATCCTGAAGTTATCAACTTCTAATATTGGCCATTTTGGACTGATACTGATCATTATTAAAAATTAAAAACTCAATATTGGCAGATCTTACGTACTCTTACACTGTCAATATATTCTACATATTTAGTCACATTTGATATTCATTTGTGTTTAAACAGCATCTAATTATTATTATTTTTTTCTGTGTACAGCGGGATAAGTTACGACAAACCTCTGCCTCCTATCCAGGTTGCCTCTCAGAGAGCTGAGAGAATAGCAAAAGAGAAAAAGGTGAGATTTAGTTCAAGAACTGCTTAAAAACATAAAAAAAATCTTACCAACCCCATTTTTCTTAACTGCTGCTGGTTTTAAACCCTCCTCTCTTTTCCTCCGTAGGCACTAGCCGAACAGCAGAGGGCTCAGCAGTTAGCCCAGCAACAACAGCAGCAGACTACAGGAGCCGCCCAGCCTCAGGGAGCTGCCACCCAGCCTCAAGCCCAGCCACAAGCCACTGCAGCAGGTGCACAGGCCACCGGAGTGCCTCAGCCCAACCAGCCCGGAGCAGCAGCAGTCCCCAACACTGCTGTACTGGTAAGACTCCTATAACACTGCATGTTAAATGTCACACTGGATATTGCATACACCTGTATTTAGCTGTAGATTAACATTAAAATTACACAGTGAATGTTAATACCAGGTCTTAGCCCTTGAGACACCGGAGTTATTCATATATACACTACCATTCAAACGTTTGGGGCCAGTAGGATTTTGTATTTTTTTGAAGTCTAATGCTCACTAAAGGCTTCAGTAGTCATTCTGATATGCTGATTTTTAAGACATTTATTATTATTATCAAACAGCTCAATATGCTGCTCAATATTTTTGTAAAGACCTTGATACATTGTATTAAAGGTCCCGTTCTTCGTGGGTTTTTTTTAAGCTTTGATTGTGTTTACAGTGTGCAATATAACATGTTCATGTTTCGTGTGTAAAAAAACAGTATTTTTCACACAATTTACTTATCTGTATACCGCTGTTTTCACTGTCCTAAAAACGGCTGATGAGTTCCTTGTTCTATGAAGTCCCTCCTTCAGAAATACGTAATGAGTTCTGATTGTGCCAGCGGTTCCCGTGTTGTGATTTGACCGCAGCTTAGCGAACGTGGCACGGTTCCTGTGTTGTGATTCGACAGCAGCTTAGCGCACGTAACTTGCACGGAAAGGTCACGCCTCTTAACGGGAGATGTATGCGCTTAATGATCTCTACAGCGTCCCTGGGAAAGCCAAACAAAGGTGATTTGACTCCGGGATGAAAATAACAGCGTCTCGACGACATGGCGACAAACACACTCAAACGCAACAATTCCTTTTCTCCACGCGACACTTCCTCTTCTCCACGTGGGACAGCAACAAGACCACGCCCCCTTTTTTCGCGTATTCTTGTGGGCGGAGGTTAGTCTGTTCTACTGACGTAATTAAAGAAGGAAGTACCAGGATGTAGTCCAAGCCAGCCGTTCGCTGTAGGCTTTGAAAGGGAACTTCTGTTAAATAAAATATCTCGCTTGGCATTGAACTTTGAGCTTTATAATTTTACAGGTATTATTTATGCTCTAATAGCAACATTACACACTAACTAAAGTTTGAACAGTGGGATCACGAAGAACGGGACCTTTAAGGATTCTTTGATCAATAGAAAGAACAGCATTCATATAATATAGAAATCTTTTGTAATATTATAAATGTCTTTACTGTCAATTTTGATCAATTTAATGCAACCTTAAGCATTCATTGTTTCAACAACATTGATTCTTGTTTTGGTTTTGTTGATTCTCAAGACTGGAGCTATCAAGACCGCTGCAGTGGGCACAAGCATCCAGCCAGGTATTATTACATTACACAACTTTTAACTTGTTGCTACAGGTGTGAGTGCTGTTGACATGAGTGCTCATTCATGTATATTTCCGTTTAAACTTCAGCCACGGCTACAGTGAGTGGGAATGTGATTGTAAACACTGTGGCTGGAGTTCCTCCCGGTCAGTTCCAGGCGAACAAACGTTTGGCATCCCCAGTCATACCTGGAGCCCTGCCTGTGAGTCCTGACCACCCTCATACAGCACACATTTGGTTTATTATTAATCTCAATTGATTCTTATTTTGTTGTGTAGGTTTTTCTAATTTGAACCACTTTGCCCTGTTTATTTGTTAAATATTTGTTTACTCCCACAGACGGCAGTAACGACCACAGCTCAGGTGGTTCACACTCAGCAGAGAGCAGTGCCTGCAGCAGCTGCCCCAGCAGAGGTCGTTGCCATTGCGACGGGTCAGACCGTGAGAGCCGTTACCCCAGTGACCGCATCCGCTGTGGTGTCCACTAATCTGACTCCGGGTCAGTCCCAAACACGCACGCTGGTGGCTCCAGGTAGACCAAATGCCATCCTTAGAGAAGCCATGCGTGTTTTGGGTTCTCTGGTGGCGAATCGATTCAGAGAGTCACACTTCCGCATTTTGTTTTTTAATATAACCATAATTAGCTGGACTGTCTACCGTCATTTTGTTTTTACACCATTTGTTTTGCTTTTCTAGCTCCAGGTATGCAGTTGTCTCAGGGTAAGCAACTCACACAAGCTCAATTCCAGCTCCTCCGACAGCAACAGTTACAACAGCAACAACAGCAGCAGCAACCACAGGCTACATCTCCACAGGTCAAAGCAGTGGGAAAGCCACAGCAGGTATACATGCTCTTAGTATGGAAAGTGCCATAACTTTTTGCCATAACAATTGCTTTTGAGGTTTTACTATGGGAAAGAAATCTAGATGCAATTACAGAATTGCTCAGTATCATTAATCCCTTCCTCCATGTTTGTCAAGAATTGTCCTTGATCTTCATTACAGTTAACAGGTGCCTTCACCATATATATTGACCAATATTTGGCATTTTAGCATTAACTGGTCTGTATTTGAGAAAATATAATTCCCAGTGCAGATTTACCAGATTACTGATTTCACCATTGGTTGTAGTGTTTCTTTCTTTCTTTTAGTCGTGTTTTTAACAATTTATTCTCTCCAGGAGTTGCTGAAGAAGCAGAAGCTGCAGATGTCCCAGCAACAGGTTGCGGCGGCGGTAGCTGCAGCTCAAGGTCAGCAGGCTGCATCTACTCAGCAACCGCAGCAGGTTCACGCCACACCCGCGGCTACAGCCAACCCTCAGATAGCTGCAGTCGCTGCACCCAGAGCGGGAGCTGTACTCACTGGAACCACTGTTACCAACTTACAGGTGGCCAGACTGGTAAGTACACACACACAAACCAGTGTTAATTTTGACAGCAAATTTTGATTTAGTTTTAGTCATAGTCTTTTGACTAAAATGTCATATTTTAGTCACCTGAATTGTTTTTATTTTCAGTCTAGTTTTAGTCTCCTAAAATCTAATGAGTTTAGTTAAATTGTAATACATTAAACATTTAAGCGTCACATAACTGACTGTAACTTGAACTGACATTTTGACATCATTTTGTTTTTGACATTAAAAATACACGAAAGAGAGTTCAATTCACTTTGTCTGTTTTTTAAAAACAGCTATATAGTTTTTATAACTTTGTATTTCTGTTTTAGTCAGTAGGCCATATCAGGTTAAGCTAAAAATAAAGCTTCAAATATAAATTTCAGTTAACATTTATTTAATTTTGTTGATTTCGATTTTTTCGCCAGTTTTTGTCATCCAACACTAGTTTTTATTTAGTTATCGTCTCATTTTCGTCAGTGAAAAAAGGTTGTTGACAAAAATTATGACAAATTATTTGTTAACTAAATTAACACTGACACAAACTAACCCTTTCACATACACTTGAGTGCACAATCATTTTATATATATATAAATATATATATATATATATATATTTTTTTTTTATATATATATAATATATATTTATGTGTGTGTGTATGTATATATATATATATATGTATATATATATATATATGTGTGTGTGTATGTATATATGTATGTATATGTATATATATGTATGTATATATATATGTATGTATATATATATATATGTATATATATATATATGTGTGTGTGTATGTATATATGTATGTATATATGTATGTATATGTATATATGTCTTTTCTTTCAGACACGTGTCCCAGCCCCAGGAACCATTCAAGCTCAGTCGGGTCAAACCACCCAGGTGACTCTGACCAAACCACCTCCTGTAGTCTCAGTTCCTGCTGTGGTCTCCTCTGCCGGAGTCACGACCCTTCCTGTCACTGTGGCTGGCATTAGCGTCGCCATTGGACAGACTCAGAAAACAGGTACAGGCTTGCTCTGAAACAAGTGGAGAATGACATTATTTACTAAAGGTTACACTTACTAGTCAGTTAGACTTGTTGCAGTAGCACTGTTTTTATTGTTAACTAAAACTATTAAAAGTTTTTTTGTAATTGAAATAAAGCTAACTTACAATTCAAATATAAATATTAGATGGTTAAATTTGAAAAAAAAATTAGGTGTTACACCTGGTCGCACCTGTTTTTACTGATCAGATAGCTATCTGATTTGTTAAAACTGTTCTATTTACACTTGGCCGCTTAACTGTGTCTCTGCAAAACGAATATAAATCCGATCTTTAATTCCCGCGCTATATGTAAATTTAAGAATTCATGTCAATGAAAGCAACAGAGCTGCATTTTATTTATCATCAGCTAATCTCAAGATCAAAGACCGCAATAGGAGAGAGAGCAGCATCAGCACTGGTAAGATAATTTAGTCTTACTACTTTAAATGAAGATTGTTTAGCGTCTATGGCGCCTTTCAGTTTCATTTGCGGCAGTTTGTGCGTCGGCTTGCTCAGGAGATACTCGGATACCTGGTGATACGCCATAATCATCTGCGGCGATGTATGTTGCAGTTGCGCTGTAGTATCTGGCTATAATATTTATTATTATACTTATACTTAAAATTTACATATGTGGCCTCAACGACCAGATGCATTTACACTTGCCCAGTTTTATCTGAAATGCGTCTCAGATAACCTCTTGAAGTGGTTTGAGTGGTCATTTAAATTCATCTCAAACTTTTGGAAGGACATTTACACCTGGTCTTTTCACGATCGGATATTTATCCGATCAGAGAAAACGCATGAAGTGACCAGGTGTAAACGGGCCCTTAGAAAATTAGAAATGTTGCCTTGGCAACTAACTGAAATAAGTGTAAGTACTAAAATGACTAAAACTCAAATAAATATAAATTAAAGCTAAATATTTCATTATTTAAAAAAATGACAATAGATAAAACAAAATGACTAAAAGTTCAAATGAAAACTGAAAATATAAAAAAACTCATTCAAAATAATAAATGCTATAAAAGTATACTGTTGACTAGATCAGACATGGCTAAAAACACTCATTTTATACAGAATATTCCTTATATTTGGTCTCAAAAGTGAACCCAGAGTTATTTGGTACATAAGATGCAACCAAATTGCATGTGCAGCAAACATCTGATGATCTGAGTTTATTTGAAGCAAAAATGATTGTGAACCGAGATGATTGTGTGCGAGATGGTGGTCCAGTGGGTTAAACCATGGAACTGATAGGCAGAAGGTTGCTGGTTCGATCCCAGCGGTCACCACCAGTGTGTCATTGAGCAAGGCACTTTACTCCATGTTGCTACAGGGGGATTGTCCCTGTAATAAGGTCCCTGTAAGTCGCTTTGGATAAAAGCGTCTGCCAAATGCATAAATTAACCGCCCTAAAACTAATCATTAATCGCCTGGAGTCTTACTGAAACTATAGTGAGTGGCACACAACCGTTTATTTGCACCTTTTATGACCATGCAAGCTTGACTCTAGCAGTGGAAATGCATGCTTTTCTTTTCTCTCCTGTCAATAACAACCTTTTAGGGGCTCTTGTAGACTAACACGTGTTTGTGCAGGTGGTCAGGTGGTGACCCACCCGTTCCATGTGCAGCAAGTTCAGCAGCTGTTGCACAGACAAAAGCAGCAGGCCGCTGCACAAGCTGCCGTCCAGAAGGCAGCACAGCCACAGCAAACACAGGCTGCTGTGCAGCAAAAGGTACCAATCAGCCAATGTGATTTTATTTTTTAATTCGGCTTTGTCTATATAAATGGTCCTTCAACCCCCTCCCTCTTTATGTCTCTGTTTAGCTTGGCACTCAGCAGGCTGCTCAAACCACAGCCCAACAGCAGCAGAAAGTGACGTACGCCACCACCACTCAACAGCAGCCCGGCATTAAGACCCAGTTCTTCACCACCTCAATCGCACAGCAGAAACCTGCTACAGCACAGCAGATACAGGTAAGAAGTTATACTTTTACAGCGACTACCTATCCAGCACCCGCACAAGAGCAAAGCCTGACATGTGCGATCAGAATGTAAATGTTAGGCCCTGTGTACACCTAGTATTAAGATACATTTTGGTCGATCAGATCACAAGTAGACGAGTGAGACATATTCCCCTCTACACCTGGTATTTTAATCCGTCTCTTTTGTCCATTTTAAACCACTTCTGTCCTGATTTCTTAGAGGGGGCGGGTAATTACATGGACTTTTTTCAATCTAATGGACAAACTAAGCTTGCGCAATTTGCATACGAACTAGGGGTGTAACGATATTCAAACCGAACCGAAAAACCCGCGATACACCACCCACGGTTCGAACCACGATACTCTCAACCGAACGCGCCCAGCCCAGCTCTCATTCACCTTATGCCACAAAATATGTTGTCTACATTCGATTAAATAGTAATTAGTACACTTTAACAACTAATAAGAGCTGTATGTTTACTAAATATTATATTATTTACTAGGTATACACTAACTTTTGGCTTCCAAGTGCATGCCACGCCACTTGGGTGATCGCTCAAGTTGCATGGTGGAAGGAGAAAGAGAGCCTGTTTCCCCAAAATGCTACCTTGGAGCAACACCGTCATTTTCGTAAAAAAAATCTCTCTTGTAAGTCATGAAATAAAAGTAAAGTACAAATAAATCAGTTTACTCCTTTATTATTTTGTTTATTTTTAAATGAGTGTGGTGTCTACTTTGTAGTATTAACAAAAATTGCTATTTTATTAATCAGTATTAGTCATATTCATACAATGAATGTGTTCAAGTAGGCTACAGTGGGATATTACTTGCCATCAATTTTTATTAAATAAATGTGCTTTTTTTTACATTATGGTAAATGGTAAAATGAGTAGATTATTTCTGACTAGTCTACAGTGCAGACATTTATTTAATTTGAGTTTACTCGGGTAAGCTAACTGCTCTAAAGAAAACATGAAGCCAATGTATAAAGTTAAATTATTGCTGTTGTTATTATTAAGTTAAAAGTGAATCTATTGTTATTATGGCTGATGCCCGCCATGAACCATGACTCCACAGCAAACAGAAAAAGAACCGAACCGAACCATGGCTCCAAAACCGTGACATGAACCGAACCGTGGCATAGGTGTATCGTCACACCCCTAATATGAACGTGCACAGAGACGACAGAAAAACACGGAGAATAGCAGCTTTTGTTTCTGCTCAGAAAGCCATAAGATCCACGCTGAATGCTGTGAGTGCATGTTAGAAATCAGAAATGGTTGGGAGAACATTGTGCTTGGTACGTTTTTCATCGTCAAACCAAACTTGGGTCGTCAGCAGACAAAGTCTAAGTTTAAATGGCTAGCGCGCTTCTCATAATGTTAGCGCATTAAATAGTGGCGGCGCTTTAAATAGCTGTGGCTCGGAGGCTTGCTCCAAACTCATTTCGTTGCATTGTACTTGTACATGTGTAATGACAATAAACTTGAATCTAATCTAATTAGGTCAGTAGATGGAGAGTAGGTGGTCTTTTGTGGCTGTTCGAATGCATTCGACCACATGAGAGTTTACACTATGAAAGCAATCCGGTCGATTGTTTTTTGACTACCTCTGGAAGTAGCTGAAAGTGGACAAGCTTAAAACACTTTAGACCCATTTACACCTGTATTCAGCGTCATCCACTTGATCTGATCGACCAAAATGCATCTTAATACCAGGTGTATACAGTGTGATGTAGTGCTCTGTGAATGTGGTATTAGCGCCAGCTCAGCTTTGTAGTGATTTTCCCTTCTGCTTGTAGGTCGCTAAGCTTCCTCAAATAGTTCAGCAGCAGATAGTATCGTCACCACAACAGGTAAGTGTTTCAGTGTTTGGTGCACTTTCTGTTTGATGGAGCGAAAATTCATTTGATGTGGTTTTTGAAGTCAAAAGTGACTTTGTCTTTACATGGCATTTGTTCCTGATTTCATTCTGAACTGTTTCTCTGCATGTTATTCCATACAAAAAAATGCTTGTCTTTGTATTACTCGTTAATAAAACTTGTTCCACCTCTGAAATTACTTTCCTTTTTTACTGATTGATACTGTTTTTGTCTAGTATATACTTAATATATACTACTGTTCAAAAGTTTGTTTTAAAGAAATCGATACATTTATTAAGTAATATTATTAACTGATCAAAATATATATTCAAATAATTTCTATTATGACACCTGAATTGATTTTGTGTGTGTGCGTGTATAGATTCAGCCTCAGACGGTGGCCCTTACACAGGCGGCACCCACTGCGGGTTCGGCACAGGCCCAGGTGCAGGTCATCCCCGCAGGCAACGCCACAGCCACGCAGGTGGTGCAACAGAAGCTCCTTCAGCAGCAGACTGTTACGGCAGCGGCCGTATCCCCTCAAATCCAGACACCACCACCACACAGCCCCGCCCAGCAGCAGAGTGCTGCGGCGGCCCCCGCCTCCGAGACTCCAGCTCAGCAGGCTGCTACCACCCCCCAGCCCCAGCAGGGCAAAGGAAACACCCGTACTGGGGCCGCCATGCGCTCCAAAACCCCTGCCAAACCCAGCGGTGGCAGCTAGAGAGTCAAAGGAAAAAAAAGTACCTGGGCACAACATAGGGCTCTGAATTCTTTTTCCGTTTGTTTTGGGAAAACGGACCCTTTGTAATACAGGAACTGACCATTGACTGTCTGGATGGAGCTATTTACAATTTGAAGTAACACTCATAAGCTAACCACGTCTTCATTGGCTAACGTTCTGCCAACAGCCCTCGCTCTACGGCCAATCTGGGTTTTTTTGCTGTTTTTTTTAATGGCTTATTAACTGAGGCTCCTCCCTCAGGAGTAAAGCATGACTTTACGGCAGTACGACGGCTTGTTTTCATACTGAAACTCTTTACCGAGCCGTCATATACTCTTGTTCTTTTTCTACCATGTTACATGCTCTGTTTATACAGTGTTTAACATGTCATCACATCATTAAGGTCATGGATCAAGTGCGCTTGGATCGACTTCATTTGGCGCGCCGAGAACTCTTTTGGCAGATCGTCTCAACATTATTCATAATGTCTCCTCCCCCCCCCCCCCCCCCCCCCAATATATTTTTCAATAGGTGTGGTGTTGTCACTTTGTGTCAGTAAATATCCCTTTGAAGCATTTAATGATGATGATAATCAAGATTAGCGAGGCTCTGCAAACCAAACTCTTCCTTTTGGGATGTAGAAATGGCCAACTACCATTATTTTGATGTATGTGACCCATTCGAATGCACCCTCCCTATAGAACAATTGAATATATTAGCTTGTATCATGAAAAGTCCCCTAAAAAAACGAATTCTTGACACTATAGAAACAAGTTCAGCTGCATGGATGGATACCACCTGAAAATTGTCTAGTGACGTGTACTTGATGTGTGTGAAATGTTTGTGTGAGAATGTAATTTAACAACAAATTGGTAGAAAAACTATCCTGCACTGTAGCCGTTTCATGGTAGTGGCAGCTGTGGAAAGTATCGCCCTCCCAACTTCGATTTGGAAGAAACGTCATTGCTGAAAACACATCTGTGAAATATTTCAGTTTTTCTTGTGCATAGTTATGAACAATGTCACCGTTAGTCAGTTGAGTCAGACCTCAGCTTGGCTGTTAGTGTGTTTACGTTGGCCTGCTATCGGTAATGAACAGACTTAAATCAAGACTTTCCCTCTATGTATCGAAATCATATAATGACGGGTCATAAATGCATCTTTTTGTATTGATGTTGGGTCAGGAACACATGTAAATAACTCCGAAGTGGAGGGAGGAAGACAACGGCATTTGTATTTGTAAAGTAGTTGTGTATTCATTTAATTTTTTTTCAGCCTACTTGTATAAAATGTTATGTTTTTACACGTCTGGCTTATGATGCGTCTTTATTTGTCTGGATGTGTGTTTGTTACCTAGATTCAGTAAGCTTTCCTGGGTGGGTTTCAGATTACGTTAAGTCAGCGGTTCCTCTTGGAGTCCATAGATCTGCATTCCTCTACATCTCTGTGTGGACTTGCTGAGTGCAGTATATGTGTCAGCACACTGGCCAACAGGGATTTCGGCAAGATAATGCATTGCATCTCGCCTGCACAGTACAAAAACAATTTATTCCAGCAGCAGTGGTTATACAGGTGTTTACTCCCATCTTTAGCTGTATATATTGGTTATAGTCACAGTAGGCAAGCTTACGAAAGATGTTATAATGAATTAATGAAGGAATGTTTTGTACTGGCAGGCCAAGTTTACACACGCCTTGATTTGACCAGTGTTTATTTCTTAGATGGCCCATAGGGGGCAATCTTTCATTTACAGTTTTTGTAATCAGGAAGCCATGGCTGATCTATTGCAGGTTCATGGGTCTAGTGGAGTCCATGCCTCGATGGGTCAGGGTTGTTTTGGGCAGCAGAAGGGAGACGAACACAATATTAGATCATAATGTTATGCCTGATCGGTATATGTATATGGTGAATTCAGGGTGATTGGGACACTTTTTCCAAGTCATCTCAATGGCAAAAGTTGTCCCAATCAACCTGAATTCACCATATATACAGGTGCTGGTCATATAATTAGAATATCATCAAAAAGTTGATTTATTTCACTAATTCCATTCAAAAAGTGAAACTTGTATATTATATTAATTCATTACACATAAACTGATATATTTCAAATGTTTATTTCTTTTAATTTTGATGATTATAACAGACAACTAAGGAAAATCCCAAATTCAGTATCTCAGAAAATTAGAATATTGTGAAAAGGTTCAATATTGAAGACACCTGGTGCCACACTCTAATCAGCTAATTAACTCAAAACACCTGCAAAGGCCTTTAATGGTCTCTCAGTCTAGTTCTGTAGGCTACACGTGGGGAAGACTGCTGACTTGACAGTTGTCCAAAAGACAACCATTGACACCTTGCACAAGGAGGGCAAGACACAAAAGGTCATTGCAAAAGAGGCTGGCTGTTCACAGAGCTGTGTCCAAGCACATTAATAGAGAGGCGAAGGGAAGGAAAAGATGTGGTAGCAAAAAGTGTACAAGCAATAGGGATAACCGCACCCTGGAGAGGATTGTGAAACAAAACCCATTCAATGTGAGGGACATTCACAAAGAGTGGACTGGAGCTGGAGTCAGTGCTTCAAGAACCACTACACATATGCAAGACATGGGTTTCAGCTGTCGCATTCCTTGTGTCAAGCCACTCTTGAACAACAGACAGCGCCAGAAGCGTTTCGCCTGTGCTAAAGACAAAAAGGAAAAAAAGTGGTCCAAAGTTCACACTGCCAGAGATTTTTGTCGCTGCATGTCGCCAGCTCCAGAGATTCATGTCGCTAGTGGGCGTTCCCACTATGGGTTGCCTATAAACGTCATTAGCAGATCACCCTCCTCCTTCCATGCATAATTTTTTTTTTTTTAATCTGTCTCTGTATGTATACAGAGACATATCGTAAAGAACAGGGAAATCACTGCTGTTTTAGCTAACAACTAAAATCAATTTCTCCTCCATCTTGACAGGACACCGCAGTAGCAGTACAACAGACGGATCACGTGCACTCTACTGACTTCACTCCTATTGGTTGTCGTTCGCGAAAATCGCTTTAAGCCCCGTTCACACTGCCAGCAACACACAGCGACAAAGCGACACGATCCCATTCATTTCAATGGAGTGCTGGCGACTTCCGGCGACACGAGTGACAGTGACCGTTGGAGACAGAATGTGGGCGTGTCAAACGACGCGAGACACCTGACAAAAGTTCAGAAATTTCAACTTTATGCAAATGAGAAGCGATTTTCGCGAGACAACCAATAGGAGTGAAGTCAGTGGAGTGCACGTGATCCGTCTGCTGTACTGCTACTGCGTGTCAAGATGGAGAAGTTGATTTTAGCTGTTAGCTAAAACAGCAGTGATTTGATATGTCTCTGTGTACATACAGAGACAGATTTCTTTTTTAAACTATGCATGGAAGGAGGAGGGTGATCTGCTAATGACGTTTATAGGCAACCCATAGTGGGAAAGCCCACTAGCGACATGAATCTCTGGTGCTAGAGACATGCAGCGACAAAATCGCTGGCAGTGTGAACGGGGCTTTACACGGTGACGGTTGGTTGACTGTTAAACTGCGGCGACGCCGGCGAGTAGGCTACAATCTGTAGTTAGAGGGCCCCCTAGTGGCGGCGGGGCTCTAAGCAGCCACTTAGTTCGCTTATAGGGAGAGCTGGCTCTGGGGCTACGTTCGAAACCGCATACTCATTGAGTAGGTACTCATTTTCAGTACTTACTTAACGAGCTCTAAAAGAGTAGGTACTATATTGCCTGATCTCGTTAAGTATGAATGCGATCCGCACTTTATGCGCCATGTTGGCGTAATCATGTGACCTACGACGTTATCACAAGTGCAACGACTTGAAAGACGAGTAACAGGTTTAATTCATCAATCTATAAATATCTTAATATTGATTAAAATTGCTAATTTTGTGGTCTTGTTGATAGAAACAGCTGCCCATTTATTTTGTGATATTAACCCTACTAATCTGACCCAGTTTTATCCTTACCCAAGTGATCTCTTGAATATGTTGTCAATTTCTTTATTTTACATGCAAAAAATTTCATCCACAATCAAAATTGGCCTAAATCTCCTTTTATATTTTCCTTTTTCTTGTTAAATTTAACTCCCGTTTCATGCCTCAAGCTTATGAAATAATATTTTTAATGCATTATGATGAATTATTCAGATATCTAACCTTGTTATTGTTTTTTCTTTGTATATAATGTATGCAAACCCATATTTGTTTTATCATTATGATTGTTAAAGATACAATCATGTAATTATAAAATAAAAGAGATGAGTGACAGGTGCAGTGAGAGCTCAAAGCATCAGTAACTCCACAGCCCGACCTGTGCGGTTTCCCTCAGTGTTTGCACCGAAAAGTCTTTCAGCTGCTCGAGGATCTCACCTTTGGAGAAAACTGTTGATTTTATACTCGAAAAATGTAAGTATCACTATTCAAAATTAAGATTACCCCAGAATGAATTGCATTGCTAGCCCACTAAAACACTTCCAATAATGACAAATGCTGACCAGTACTTAATTATATTACTTTTTCTTTTACTGAAAATTATATTGTTTTAGTAAAACAAGCAAAATGCAACTTGTTGTCATATGACATAGCGATGCATGAATATACACTAGAACAAATGCAGCCGATGTGAATACCAATTTTCAGTCAAGCAATGAATAAATGCATGAGTTAATAAAATATTGTATTTACTGACAACAATAGGAAACATGAATTATGAGTAAAAATTATGAGTAAAAGAATTAATAAAAGTAAACATCACAAATGAATAAGTCACCAACACATGAAACAAAGCTTTATTCAAACGTATTTTTCTAACAAACCATCACGCATTTACAGACGGTGAACCCCACGTCTGCTGCCATCTCAACACAGCTGTGCCAATTCTGCAGCTTTATATTGATGAAGCAGTTGACCACCGTGAACACTTCGTCTGTCCTAGCCGTTCATCATGTCCCTCCTGAACCCCACAACCTTGAAGCAAGAGTGGGAGAACATGTGCGGGACAATCTCTGACTGCTGATGTCTACTCCAAACATAAGGAGTAGAGTGTGCCTGCTCTCCATCAGCATGACTACTTAAAACGTTTTACAATTCATGTTGTCAGCATCCCATTTCTTGCCATATTTAATGTAATATTTTTACAATTACATGCTATTTGTATTGTAGCGTTATCACTTTTGTGGTGTAGTGGACTAAAGCAGTGTGTCCTTGAGCTCTCATCCACAAAAGCTCTGCAACAAGTGATGAGAGATCAAGAATCAAAAAGTGCTGTAATAACTCAAGTGCTGAAATAAATTCAATTATTTTCTATGGTATACTTACTCGAAGCCTTTTATTGCAGCATTTCTCTTTCTTTCCAGTGAAGAGGGCTTCATTAGCCACTCCACTGGATAAGTGTGTTCATCAGTCCCTGTAACATCCAAACAAGATTTAATGTTAGATCTGTCATTTATGTGATAAAAAGTAAATATATATCAAAAGGTTGATGTGTATACTTTGATAGTTTCATCCAACACAAACGATCCTAAATTGGTCAATAGACAAATTAAATCTAAAATGCATCTTCAGCTGTGTTAATCTGTTTCTTTAAATCAGTAAAATAAGCATGTATGTGTGTAATGCAGAGTGCTGACAAAAGCTTAGGCCAAATCAATGACATGTCTGTAAAATGTCCCCTGTCAAATGTTAAACGCACATTTAGGAAACGTCTATATTGCATATGGTTAAGAGTGCATTCACACCTTTTCTTTAAACAAACGTTTATCAGGTTCTTGTACACAGTTAAAGCAATGCTTTCAAGAAAACAATGATTAACAAATATTCAGAAGTAGGTGTGCTTAATGAAGCACGACTGGTGCGTTAGCTATATGAAAATGAAATGTTTTACTGCTATTTAATATCTTTTAATATATCAATATTTAATATATATTAATGTCTTAAAACCAACAGTTTCCTCGTCGGTTGTTAAATATGTGAACTTTAAATACAATTAACAGCGGTTCAGTTTGTTGTACTTACACTTGAAAACAGCTGCGTCTCCGTCGTCCGACATGTTCGAAAATGATGATTTCCCATGGCCTCATGGGATATTAAAGTGTATTAAAGTTAAAGATGCACACTTCAGAATCTGGGCGGACGCAGTAGGCCATCCGGGGATTTCTCGCCTATACTGTTTTATAAATACTGAAGTTTCGGGGTTTAGGACATACTACTCCATTCACGTACTGTTTTCTCTTAATATATAGTAGGTATGTAGGCATATTCGGACGCAATTTAAGTACACGCACGTCCGAATCTCGCAAGAATTAGTTCATCCGCCCGGTAATTCTCGCCTACTCTTTAATGAATACTGAGGATTCGGACATACTATTCGCTCGCCTACTGCTTTTTACATACTATATAGGGAAGTATGCGCTACTGTGTGAATGTCTGCGAGGTAGGAACTGCTGTCCGTGATTGCATTGTGGTCTGTTTTGTTTGTCCTGCATACAGGGTTTCATTTTGTTAAAGGGTGGACTGAGGAGCTTTGCGGGATGCCTTCGGCAACAGCCGTTTCTATGGAAATCCGTGTAACGCTTTTTCTGCGCTATATGAGTCGCCAAACAACGGGTATGCTTTGGCTTTGGGCTAACTGTACCAATGTTAGTGGCCTTGCTAAACCTGTCTTATGCTGTATTACATTTTAGGTTTGGGTCAACGTGCAAAGGACGTTGCAGTGGGCTTTGGGTCTTATCCAATCTTTGCGTGTCTGCTCTGCTTTACATCATCGGAACTTTATACTGACTTCAATTGCTCTTGGGAGATGAGGGGTGCGAGTGCGCGATCCACTGCTGGAATAAATTGGCGTATCCGCTCGTCTGTTGCAGCTTGAGGGGTTTGCTGCACCATAGTGGTTCATTCTTCTTAACTGTGCCTATCTGCAGCATTACGCTGGTACAGGAACAGCTGGGCCGCTGGTTTGGGCCTGTGACGTGGTGCTTCGACTTTTAATGAAACGCAACACGCGTGAGTAACAAAAGTGACTCAAAGCCATGAATGGCTTGCAATAAACAGTCAGCCACTTAGCTGTCACCAGTCGTTTTTGTAAGTGTTTGGTGTTGTCTTTTGGTTTATTTTTGTTATGTTAAAACATTTTTTTTAAATTATCTTTTCTGTAATTTGTTTTGTTTCCTGTCCACCAATAAGAAGTGTTGTTGTCGGATGCGGCACTTCCGACAGGCTGGACTGGTTTTGTGAATTTAGTTCTTTTTGTGAATTCAGTTTCTCATAAATTGCATGATTATAACTGTTCTTTTTTTCTTTTTCTTTTTTATTGTCCAGTGTTTGTTTCATTTCCATTTCTTTCCTTCAGAATTGGGACAGCTAGCTGCTGAGGATCAGCATCTCCCTGTGTTGTGGTGGTGGGTTTCTTTCCTGAGTGCCGTGTTCATAGTGAGGTGTGCTGTGAGTGTGCACGTATGATCGCTGTGTCCATCCTGCTTGGGATTGTCCGCCCCCAATTCTGAAGTGGTATCATTTTTGTTCCTTTTGCTTAGTTTTTGTGTGTTAAATAAAGTTTAATTGAATTTAAATAAAGTCATCTTTTTTTTGTACTCAACCTATGTCTGATACCTGCCATAACGAACCTGTGGGCTTTGCTAAATTATAAGGGCTTTTCCCCGGAATGAGGCCCCCCGGGGTGGCGTAGTCGGTACTGATGTCAATCTTTATTTTGGGGTCTGTTATTTATATCAAGGTCTGACGCCCTGTAGAAAGTTATTAAACCCCTCAGCGCCCATTCATTTATAATTGCCACAATATGGAAGATTTGAAATGGGTATATAATTTGCTAACACATTTGGATCTAGTTGTGGTTTCTTAATGAGAGGCTTAAAAACTGCCCGCTTGAAGGGTCTTGGGACATGACCTAGAGATAAAGCAAATAAATACTTATTTTAAAGAGTCAATGCCGCGAACTTCACATACTTCCATAAATCCAGTGTTTAGTTGATCCTAATAAACGCTCGTTATAAACACAACAGCGTTCTTCTTCCATGAGGGGGTTTAGCATCACGGCATCTGTTTCTTTGTTGAAGAACCACACGACTCCCTGACATCCTGTGGAATTCCACTAATCATCAGATGACGATTTTGAAAATCCTGAAGTGTTTGCAGTTAAGTGCCATACCATATGCATGGCCTTTAAGACGAGTCATTTCACTCTGCCTTTGAAAAGGCAGCTATTCATTCATGCAAGTGCAGCTCCTATCTCTTTGAATGGGAAAACATATTCTCCAAAGCGGTTTACCAAGCTTACGATTAAATTTCATATTTGAAAACACCAATGATATTTGACAACAACTATCATAATAAATGTGGTTTCTTATGCTCAAATAGTGTTAAAAAGCTTTTTGAATCATGATTCGCATCGCGTGTTAAATGGCCAAACCACGTGACTTTGGCGCTACGAGCCTCTGATTCGATATGCTGATTCATAACGCTCCGAAGCTTCATGAAGCAGTGTTTTGAAATCGGCTATCACTATATAAGTCGTTATTTAGGTCGTTGTTTTTTTTGGCACACCAAAAATATTTGCGTCGCTTTATAATATTAATATTGAACCACTGTACTCACATGAATTTATGTTTATAGTAGGCTACATTAATGGATCTTGAGAGAGGAAATGTCATTGCTGGCTATGCAGGCCTCACTGAGCCTTCAGATAAAAAAAAAAAAAATGTTTTCCGAAGATGAACGGAGGTCTTACGGGTGTGGAACGGAGGAGGGTGAGTAATAAAAGACATTATTTTCAGTTTTGGGTTAACTAACCCTTTAAGGAGAGAAACATGGAAACAAAGGTCAGGGTATACAGTCTCCCCTTGAGTATTCGCGTGCTCTAGATGTGTTTATTGGCTCTGCGCTATTTTCCCTGGTGCGGATGGCATGTTGGTTCCAGTCATTTGTCTGATGCGGTATCTCTCTGGCTGACAAGCCTTTGCACACTGACTGCAGTTCAGAGAGCGAGAGAGCAGACGTGTGTCAAACGTGAGCGTGAGAATGAGTGCGCGCACGTTTCTCTTTATTTCGCGCCATGTAAGGTTGATGTTGAAAAAGCCAGTGTTGTTTATAATGGGAATGTTAGGCAGCAGTTAATTAGCAGTGTTTTTTGAGTTGTGCAAGATAAGGTGGAGGATTGAAATGACAGAGTCATTTTGTCCCACATGAATTTTGAAGTTGCTTTCTTTGTTTTCATAAGTTGCTGAATAAAGACTACAGAAGTTGTATGATTCGTCAAGCACGTAAACTCACATCCTTGGTTTGTTACAACTTGTTAAATTTGATAAAACACGGCTTCAAAATTAACTTTTGAGGGATGTGTCATTACTGTTTTTATGTTGCAGAACAAAACACAGTCTCTTTATTCAAGTAGCCTGATGTTACCCAAGTCCTAGCTCAAAAATGCTAGTTCTCTGATGCTAATTTTCGGATTTCAAACAAATACGCTGTTTTTATTACCTTATATAATTAGATACATTGTGTTTAAATGCTCATATGTTTGACAAGAGCTCATTATCCCTACAGGACATGATAAATGCTTGTTCTTGGAGGACAATTTCAGAGAAAACCTCACTGAGATAAACAGGATGTAAAGCTTCAACAGTAAGTTGTAATGACAACCTCAGGCTGGCTACATATCACGACTGCTAGAGTGGGAATCTGATTTGTATAGCATTGATGTGAACAGAGGCAGGCAGCAAGCAGTGGTTTCTATATCAATTGATTATGCAGTACTGTATATGTGCGTGCGCGTGTGTGTGTGTGTGTGTGTGTCATAGACAGCAGTGAATAATGTGGTCAGTTGTGTTGGAATGCATGTAATGGTGTTTTTTGTTTTTTTTTTCAAGTCCAAACATGAAATGGAACCTGTGAGATTCACCCGATAGCTTCATACTATTAAGTCAAGACACGTAATGTAAATGTAGTCTAACAGTGTTGATTTTTAATATATGAAGATATGGGAGGAAAAATGATTCTCTTAGGAATCCTCCTCCGCACAGCTGATTTACAGTCTGCAGGCTTTCAGAAAAGTGAATGAAACATTCATTAAGAAATATTTATGAAGTAACAGACAACGACAACTTCTTGTTCAAAATTGGGAAACAGTTTGACCTTCATATATTTGCGTCATTACACTCAAATTTCCCCTAATCCATTACTTCCTGATTCTGATGAGAACATCTTTTTAACTCTCACCACAGTGATGGGGTTTGTCTGTTTTGCAATTTATATATTTTACATTTACTCAGTCTAACTAGCTTGTGCAAACATTTACATTACATTGTTTCATTTAGCAGAAACTTTATCAACTTACAAAATGAAGACAAACACAAGCACTCAAGACACTCTGGTCATATTGATTTTGAAAACAATTTTTACTGCATTTATTAATGCAAGTTAATGTCAATTTATACATTAACTTTTGTTCAGTAATACTCAATGTTAAAGAGATAGTTCACCCAAAAATGAAAATGATCCCATCATTTACTCACCCTCAAGCCATCCTAGGTGTGTATGACATTCTTCTTTCAGACGAATACAGTCAGAGTTATATTAAAACATGTCCTGTCTAAGTCAAGCTTTATAATGGCCGTGAATGGCAGCCCAAAATTTGAAGCCCAAAAAAGTGCATCTATCCATTATAAAAGTAATCCATACGGCTCCAGGAGGTTAATAAAGGCCTTCTGAAGCGAATCGATGGGTTTTTGTAAGAACGTTTTTGTATTGGTATGCTGAAGCATTACAAGTTCATTTCACTGGAACTAAGGGGCCAAGCCCAACCCATGAAAACCTGCTCTGTGATTTTACGTGGCCTACCACTTCGTGGCTGAGTCTGTTGTTCCCAATTGAATGTCCATTTTGTAATAATACCACTATCGGTTAACCATAGAATATTTAATAGTGAGGAAATTTCACGAATGGATTTATTGCACAGGTGGCAACCTATCACGGTACCACGCTTGAATTCCCTGAGCTCCTGAGAGTGACTTATTCTTTCAAAAATGTTTGTAGAAGCGTCTGCATGCCTACACTGTAAAAAATTGCTGTAAAAATACGGGAAATTTTGTACAGTAATTTACTGTTCTTCATAAATACAGCTGAATACTGTAAATGAGGCAGAATTTGACGAGCAAATTAATAACGGCAAGCTACTGTTCATTTTTACAGGATAATACAGTATTTATTTTGTTATAGTCACGTGCTTGAGCCTGCGTGTTCACAACTCATAGGAAAATCACGAAGCATCATATCCCATCAACAGGCGTGCAACCAAAAAGGATTAGCATTACATTTAAGGTTTAACATTACATTACTTGAATATTTTATTGTGAGAAAGAAAAATGAGACGATTAAATTAAGGAAGGTGATTTTCACTCCGACTGTGACCCTGACAGCACAGATCAGTGGACGGCACTTCATCTGCATGTGGCTTCGCCAATTTATCAAGGTAAATGCAAACTGAAATTTTTTTTACTTTGTGATATTGACTTGATTTATTATCAAGTCTACGTCAGGTATTGGTCTTTATTTTAAAAGGTGCACTAAAGCAATGAGGCTAACAGTTACTTCTGGCAGTTACTTCTCTGTTTTACACAATACCATTCCCTGAGAGATTATATCTTAAAAAATTGTCAGTTAAAATGGTAAGATTATTTTGATGTGGAGGTCTGTGGATTCTCGTATAAAAATTATAACCTGCAACATATGTGCTAAGACCTGCAGCAATGCATTAGCGTATGGGGGCAGTCGTGGGGGCAGTCGTGGCCTAATGGTTAGGGAGTCGGACTTGTAACCGGAAGGTTGCGGGTTCGAGTCTCAGGTCCGGCAGGAATTGTCGGTGGGGGGAGTGAATAACCAGCACCCTCCTCCACCCTCAATACCACGACTGAGGTGAGACCCTTGAGCAAGGCACGGAACCCCCAACTGCTCCCCGGGCGCCGCAGCAATATGGCTGCTCACTGCTCTGTGTGTGTGTTCACTACTGTGTGTGCACCAACTGTGTGCACCAACTGTGCACTTGGATGGGTTAAATGCAGAGCACAAATTCCAAGTATGTATCACCATACTACTTGGCCACAGGTCACTTCACTTCACTAGTTACATAGTTTTTTGCCAAATGCAAAGTGTGATTTCCTGCACACTAACTTTTTCTACGTTTTCAGCCATCAAGTGTCACACTAGAGGGACTCATACTCCGTGCTGATGTAAGTTTTGCTAAGTACTATTCCACATGTTTAGTATTTACTTCATGCCTGATATATTACTGTACACACATTTTCATTTCACTACATAGCATTTTTCTGTTCTACAGATATCTGCCACTGCAGCAGATGTTGAGTGCAGCATGCAAGACTACAACTGATACTGCTGGGTAAGTGTCACATAAGCAAGCCATGGGGTATAAAACAATAAAACAGTATAGAACAGACTATTTAAATGCTCTCTTTCTGTTTTCAAAGAAGATATTGTAAAGAATGTTGGTAACCAGACAGTAGACAGTAGCTATTGACTTCCAGTGTAATATATCCAGCAGCACCTGACCAATCAAGAATAGCACTTAACATTCTATTCATTTTTCTGTCTGTCTAATTTATAAAAATAAAAAATAAAAAAAAGTCCTGTGTGTTCTGTGTTAGATTAACTGAGACTTGTTACAGCACTTGCATACTGTAGCCTCTGACTGTTCTAGTTGCTTCTCATTTGTAAGTCGCTTTGGATAAAAGCGTCTGCTAAATGACTAAATGTAATGTAAATGTAATATTTGTTCCTACTATGACAGTCAGTGGGGTCCGTCAACTGTCTGGTTACCACCATTCTTTAAAATATCTTCTTTTGTGTTCAACAGAATAATGAAACTCATACAGGTTTGGAACAACATGAGGATGAGTAAATGATGACAACATTTTCATTTTTGGGTGAACTATCCCTTTAACACTGGTGACAAAGTTATATAATGTTGTCTACATTACTCTAAGATACTCAGGTCTCATAATGCCTCAGAGCAAACTTACTGCCATAATACTGCCATAATGGCACATTTGAATGCAATGTGTTTTAAATGTCTAAAGTGCAATTAATCAATATTAATATATTATATTTCTGTGTAATTACATTGTAGAACGTCTATTGGTGTGAACCCTGAAAGAGGAACAAAAGCCAGCCAGGCAAAGGTGGTGTCCAAGAAGATGGGGAAGCTTGTTCAGAAAAAGGCAACAACTGTCAATCTTCATGTGGCCACCCTCTTAAAAAAACCTCATGAAGTGGGGTTTTATTTAATCAGGTTTAATCAGCATTGAGATGTTTACATAAAGTCACAGCAATATGTCTCAATGGTGAAGCAAAAACAATGTAATTCAATTAATGGATTTGATGTTATTAGCTTTAATAAAAGCATGTTTTAAAATCATCTTTTGTTTGAGCCATTTGTTTGCCAGCAATTTTCAGTGTTTTTGTGATTGGAACACCTGAATTCAGTGATTTGAAGGGGTGTCCCAATACTTTTGGCAATATAGTGTATGTATTTTCATACCTCTGTGCACCCTGCTCACGCAGACATCACGCATCATCAGCATGTTTCATGAGGCTATGCAGAGTTATACATAGTCACTGAGCGGCAAAAACAAACAGCATCCATCTTTTACTAGCTTATGCTGCATTCACGTGATGTCATAACCATAATTACAAGATGGCAACTCATGACGTTTTACCTGGAACTGGTCACATCCTCAGATTTATGCGTTTCTATGTCAACACTATCAACGCTGAAATGAATCTGCAGCAGTCAGGTGGTACAAGTAAGAGCTCTTGTAATGTTATGTGCTTTAAGACATGAGGTAATTTTTAACGCCGTCTCTCGTGACGCTTTGCAGAATCTTCTGTGTGCATTCGTGTTTTGGTGGAGGCATGGCTTTGGAGATACTTTGAAAGGAGGGAGGGATCTTAAGCTTTCGAAACTATACTATAAAAATGTCCTCGTTAGTCCAAAAGCAGCTTTTAATGAAACCAAACTCAGAAAACGACTCGTTTCAGACTTTGTCACATTATTACGTCATAATGTGACAAAATACCGCCTCTGCAGAAGATACATCATTGCCTCGCCCAACCCACCGATTCACACATGTCATGTAGTAGTAAATAAGAAAAATAAGACGGCATACCAAGTTGTGTATAAACAGTCTTTGCATTGCCATCCTTGTAATCCTAACATTAAAAAAGCTTGGATGAAATCTGTTTTAAACTCTAAGTTCTAGTCATATCATGTCAGCAAGTCACTGTTAATTTTTTTGCTTAATTTTACCGCAGATTTGTTTTTAAACAAGACACAGTTTGACGCTGGCTTTTTAGAGAGACTGAAATACAAGACTACATTGGAATCGATAGTAATTAATTACCATGTGTCACTATTGCCTTGTCTGAAACAGATCATTTGATATCTACTGAGCATTTTTATACTATGTACTGTGAATAGGGTTGAATTATACTATGTACTTTAATGGAGTGCATAAAAAACATTTTACACCAGCTTAGACCAGCAAACTTAAGACTGGCTTAAGAGGTTTTAGGTACTGTGATTCACAGACCAGGCCTTGCATTCCACAAAACTATTATTAAGTAATACTCAATAACATATGATTCCATATTTGAGGTATTTTACATTTTTAAAAGAGAGAGAAAAGGCGCGTTTCCACCGCAGGAACTTTCCCCAGGAACTAGGAACTTTGGGGTGGTACTCAGTGTGTTTCGACCGCAGGAACCAGGGTCTAAATTAAGTTCTGGGTAAATATTTCCCCCTCCGAAAGTCCCTGCTGGCGAAGTGGTACTTTTTCAAAGTTCAGGAACTTTCGGGGGTGGGATTTGGGCGCTGAACATGCTGATTGGTTGAGCTCACGCAGCATTTCATTTCAACCACCATTTTTAAAAGTCTAAAACATTTAAAAGTCTTGCGAGGTTCGTTCTGCGTTCAGTAAATATCAGTCTTGCTCTTTCTGTCCGATGGCGTGCATTCGTCTCAGCAATCTCATGGTCAATGTCCATAATAGCTGATAACATACGTTGTCTTATTTAAAATCTAGCTTTACTAGCTTTTAGAATACCCTTTGGTATCAGTGCTCGTCTCTTTTCCGCCGTTTTGTTAATTACCTCTTTAGTAAACCAATATAACCAGCAAAAGCAGCACGGCTTGAATCAGCTTGAAATACTTGCTATTGTTGCAGACAGTATCACACAAAATTGATTACTGTCCGTCGGTGACTAGGAGGAACAGTTGCGCGCAGTCCCACGTTTCCGGACTAATTTGCCTAATCTTCACGGTACTTTAGACCGCAGTGGAAACGCAGACAGTAGCAGGTCTGGGGGAAAAAGTTCCTGTAAAAAACGTTTAATGGCCAAAAAATTGTTCCGGGTAATTTCGGTGGAAACGGGGCTATAGATAGACATGTCTTTTTAGAGTTATGAGTTGTGCCATACAAGTATCTGCCTCATCAGAGCTTCGGTTCTCCCATAATCCCTCAGCTCACATATAAACCTGTCACTGTGCTCATGTTGGCTAAATTGTAGCGTTTGAGCTTGGGTTATTTTTAGAGCTCTTATTATTTATTTACCCACGGCAGAGAGCCAGAGTCACTTGACCTGAGTTACTCCTTGCAATGGCTTCCTTCCTTAAAACACTTTAAATGAAGCTGACATTAGCTGATCATTTTTGTCAGGGGGGTTTCTCTGAAATATAGCTGGGTTTTAAACAGATGCTTAATGGAAGAGTGCAGATTGTGGAGTGGTGTTATGGGACATAGAGATAGAAGAAGAAAAGTATTCCACCAGACAATAAAAATGGCTAATGTTTAACAGCATGATCTGTAGGAAAAACACCCCCACATAATTGTGTGTGTGTGTGATGTGGTATCTGGTACTAGTACTATCTGAAAGTAGAGATCATTAAGCGTCACCCCCTCTGTCCACAAAACCCCCATTTCACACGGACACACACACATGCACAAACGCAGACATTTGCCAAATGGAGGTGAAAGGTTAGGAGGCCCTCCCCGCTCTCTGTGTGTCATAATAGTGGGCTCTTTTCAAGCCGTGTGTGTGTGTCACGGTAGGATGTTATTTATTGTTCATGCTTCAAATCTCATGGAGCCTGCTTGCACTCTCAGTTACTCTCATTGATCTTATTTAGTTCTGTAGTGAGCATGTCTCAGTGTCCATGCATGTATGTATATGTGTGTGTGTGTGTTTGTGTGTATGAAGAGGCAAGTCTTTGCCAAGCCATTTCACAATTTCATTACCAGAGAGGCCTCGGGCAAGTACACTTATTCAGCATGATTTGACAGACCATAGTTGAGGAAAAAAGTGTTGTCAGAGTTGTTTGAGAGCCAGCAATGTAGAGAGCAATTCCTGGTGGTGCGTTTGGTTGGATGTGGTGTTAAACTGTTTACTTTTTTAGGGATGTAACGTTATGAAAATTTTATATAACGATTATAGTGACCCAAATTATCACGTTTATCATTATTATCACGGTTTTGTTAAAATGAGATGAAAGTGTTCAAAAAGAATGGATGCACACACTTAAAACATTTCAACAAGTTTTATATTGGAAAATCAACAAACAACAAATAAAACAAGCAGCTCTATGCACTTTTTTTTAAGTAAGATTCTATTCTGTGGCATTTCCTTCTTTATAATGTCGTCAATAGCAACGCATTTATAACAGCGCACATTCACCATCACAAAGGGCGCGCTCTCTCGTTTCATTCAAATGCAACTTGCATCTTCCGTCTCTGTTTTTGATTGTATTGAAAATAAAAGCAGAGGACTTTACTATTAATACTTTGCAATTCCATGCAAAGGTCATCTTTACCATGAAAAAAAAAAGTTGGCCACACACAAACATACTTATTCTTAAAATGTTTATTTAGGTCTATACTTTATTGTATGTAACCTCTCTCATTGAATTGTATAGATATTTACTGTTTTATTACATCATATACAAGGTGTGTGCCAATGCAAGCAGAGTTTTTAAAATGTCTGTGTTTTACCGTTTTCAAGAAAGGGAATAGATAGACTCAATGGTTCAACAAAATGTTATTATTTGTCGATTTCCTGTTGAACAAGGGGATGATTATGCATTGTGTACACTTAGCTTGCTTTAACAGTAAAGCTCTAGAAATTTATAAGCCTCTTGTTAAATGTGTCGTGAGTTCCAGGGCCAAGTAACATCCATAACGTTTTAGAGGATAAGTTCATGCTACACATACAGTGTTGATGCAAAAATGTCCAACGTTTCTGTGCAATGCTAACTTATATGTATGTATAATGTGATGAACATTTCGTGCCCTTTTGTTTCTTGTAAACATTTTAATTTTGCGTTATGGATGTGACGTTATGGATGTGACGTTATGGATGTGACGTTACGGATGTGACGTTATGGACGTGACGTTACGGACGTTACATTTAAAGAAAATTCTAAAATCAAACCCACGTGACATAACGTGTGTTCCTGTTGCTGGCGGCATGGCAGTGATAAACACATTTCTCCTCTGTGTTTCAGTGAAACATAATATTGCCTTAGGTCATTAGGCTATAAGTACAATCATAAGTAAACTTTAGCAAAACAAATGGTCGCTTTCTGGACATATTTATGATGTGATAAATAAATTAGATTGCGATCGACATCTCAAACAATAATCAAAATCTGACTATGTTCCGTAATCGACTCTGCTGTAATGTCCCGTGTGTTCATAGTATTCACTTCCTAGTAGAGAGGCGTATTGAAAGTGCATGAGGAACCTGATTGGTTTAGGCGTGAAACAGGCGCCTCTAATTCGCTCGCTCTTCCTGTCCTTCAGGAGGTTTTGACAGCTCGAAGATAGCGTTTTCTTAAAGCTGAATGCCTACCACAACAGATTGATAAAATGGTAAGATACTAACAGCACACAATTCGGGAAAATAATTTGAATAGAAATCTAGTTATATCAAGTCTTATATCAAGTAGCTTGACCTGATAGTTCAGTTGAGATAGCCCATTCTTTCATTACCTAAGATGGGTTTAAAAAAATAAACATGTAGGCTAAAGACATATATTTTTATATTATATATATATATATACATATATATATATATATATATATATATATATATATATATATATATATATATATATATATATATATATATATATATATATATATATATATATATATATATATATATATATATATATACACATACACAGGGAGTGCAGAATTATTAGGCAAATGAGTATTTTGACCACATCATCCTCGTTATGCATGTTGTCTTACTCCAAGCTGTATAGGCTGGAAAGCCTACTACCAATTAAGCATATTAGGTGATGTGCATCTCTGTAATGGGAAGGGGTGTGGTCTAATGACATCAACACCCTATATCAGGTGTGCATAATTATTAGGCAACTTCCTTTCCTTTGGCAAACTGGGTCAAAAGAAGGACTTGACAGGCTCAGAAAAGTCAAAAATAGTGAGATATATTGCAGAGGGATGCAGCAGTCTTAAAATAGCCAAGCTTCTGAAGAGTGATCATCGAACAATCAAGCGTTTCATTCAAAATAGTCAACAGGGTCGCAAGAAGCGTGTGGAAAAACCAAGGCGCAAAATAACTGCCTGTGAACTGAGAAAAGTCAAGCGTGCAGCTGCCAAGATGCCACTTGCCACCAGTTTTGCCATATTTCAGAGCTGCAACATCACTGGAGTGCCCAAAAGCACAAGGTGTGCAATACTCAGAGACATGGCCAAGGTAAGAAAGGCAGAAAGTCAACCACCACTGAACAAGACACACAAGCTGAAACGTCAAGACTGGGCCAAGAAATATCTCAAGACTGATTTTTCTAAGGTTTTATGGACTGATGAAATGAGAGTGAGTCTTGATGGGCCAGATGGATGGGCCCGTGGCTGGATTGGTAAAGGGCAGAGAGCTCCAGTCCGACTCAGACGCCAGCAAGGTGGAGGTGGAGTACTGGTTTGGGCTGGTATCATCAAAGATGAGCTTGTGGGGCCTTTTCGGGTTGAGGATGGAGTCAAGCTCAACTCCCAGTCCTACTGCCAGTTTCTGGAAGACACCTTCTTCAAGCAGTGGTACAGGAAGAAGTCTGCATCCTTCAAGAAAAACATGATTTTCATGCAGGACAATGCTCCATCACACGCGTCCAAGTACTCCACAGCGTGGCTGGCAAGAAAGGGTATAAAAGAAGAAAATCTAATGATATGGCCTCCTTGTTCACCTGATCTGAACCCCATTGAGAACCTGTGGTCCATCATCAAATGTGCGATTTACAAGGAGGGAAAACAGTACACCTCTCTGAACAGTGTCTGGGAGGCTGTGGTTGCTGCTGCACGCAATGTTGATGGTGAACAGATCAAAACACTGACAGAATCCATGGATGGCAGGCTTTTGAGTGTCCTTGCAAAGAAAGGTGGCTATATTGGTCACTGATTTGTTTTTGTTTGGTTTTTGAATGTCAGAAATGTATATTTGTGAATGTTGAGATGTTATATTGGTTTCACTGGTAAAAATAAATAATTGAAATGGGTATAAATTTGTTTTTTGTTAAGTTGCCTAATAATTATGCACAGTAATAGTCACCTGCACACACAGATATCCCCCTAAAATAGCTAAAACTAAAAACCACTTCCAAAAATATTCAGCTTTGATATTAATGAGTTTTTTGTGTTCATTGACAACATTGGTTGTTGTTTAATTATGAATGTTGTAAAATTAATCCTCAAAAATACAACTTGCCTAATAATTCTGCACTCCCTGTATATATATATATGTGTATATATATATATATATATATATATATATATATATATATATATATATATATGTTCATGAATTATAGTAATTATAATATTAATGACAGAAGAAAGTGTTAAGCATGAACAAATTAAATAAATAAATAAATTCCTTCACCCTCATCTTCTCTCATTGTCAATTATTTTATATATCATATTGCAATCATATTTCTTAATATCAAAACTGGCATTTAGAGTTATTTTATGTGTCGACAAAAGTGCCATGATAGTTTGTTTGTTGATTTTCCAAACAGATTCTATGTGTATTTCAGACTCGTCACATCCATAACAGGGTTTTGTCACATCCATAACGTTGGTTTTTCCTCATGATACCCTTCATAAAAAAATTTACAATTTAAACATTGATATTTTTATGTTCAGATAAGACCCCTTCATCATGTGGATAGCAATATTTAAACATTAGACTTAAAAGTTCACAGACTTTAAAGAAAATCGAACAGTCTACTGAAAACTCTGTCATTTCCTGTCACATCCATAACGCATAGCTGTTTTCCTTTTTTGGAGGGTCTTAAATATATTTTTGAAAAAAATTTTTTTGCTGTCAATTCCCCAGATTGGGTGCTCTGAGAATATGCAATGCCGAATTAAATATGGTTAGAAATAGATTTTTACTGAGACATTTCAGTTGTCATTATGAGTTCAAATGTCACATCCATAACGCTGGAATTGCCCTAAATTATTACTATTAATACTACTATAATTATTACTACAGGGAGTGCAGAATTCTTAGGCAAGTTGTATTTTTGAGGATTAATTTTACAACATTAATAATTAAACAACAACCATGTTGTCAATGAACACAAAAAAATCATTAATATCAAAGCTGAATATTTATGGAAGTGGTTTTTAGTTTTAGCTATTTTAGGGGGATATCTGTGTGTGCAGGTGACTATTACTGTGCATAATTATTAGGCAACTTAACAAAAAACAAATTTATACCCATTTCAATTATTTATTTTTACCAGTGAAACCAATATAACATCTCAACATTCACAAATATACATTTCTGACATTCAAAAACCAAACAAAAACAAATCAGTGACCAATATAGCCACCTTTCTTTGCAAGGACACTCAAAATCCTGCCATCCATGGATTCTGTCAGTGTTTTGATCTGTTCACCATCAACATTGCGTGCAGCAGCAACCACAGCCTCCCAGACACTGTTCAGAGAGGTGTACTGTTTTCCCTCCTTGTAAATCGCACATTTGATGATGGACCACAGGTTCTCAATGGGGTTCAGATCAGGTGAACAAGGAGGCCATATCATTAGATTTTCTTCTTTTATACCCTTTCTTGCCAGCCACGCTGTGGAGTACTTGGACGCGTGTGATGGAGCATTGTCCTGCATGAAAATCATGTTTTTCTTGAAGGATGCAGACTTCTTCCTGTACCACTGCTTGAAGAAGGTGTCTTCCAGAAACTGGCAGTAGGACTGGGAGTTGAGCTTGACTCCATCCTCAACCCGAAAAGGCCCCACAAGCTCATCTTTGATGATACCAGCCCAAACCAGTATTCCACCTCCACCTTGCTGGCGTCTGAGTCGGACTGGAGCTCTCTGCCCTTTACCAATCCAGCCACGGGCCCATCCATCTGGCCCATCAAGACTCACTCTCATTTCATCAGTCCATAAAACCTTAGAAAAATCAGTCTTGAGATATTTCTTGGCCCAGTCTTGACGTTTCAGCTTGTGTGTCTTGTTCAGTGGTGGTCGACTTTCTGCCTTTCTAACCTTGGCCATGTCTCTGAGTATTGCACACCTTGTGCTTTTGGGCACTCCAGTGATGTTGCAGCTCTGAAATATGGCCAAACTGGTGGCAAGTGGCATCTTGGCAGCTGCACGCTTGACTTTTCTCAGTTCACGGGCAGTTATTTTGCGCCTTGGTTTTTCCACACGCTTCTTGCGACCCTGTTGACTATTTTGAATGAAACACTTGATTGTTCGATGATCACGCTTCAGAAGCTTGGCTATTTTAAGACTGCTGCATCCCTCTGCAATATATCTCACTATTTTTGACTTTTCTGAGCCTGTCAAGTCCTTCTTTTGACCCATTTTGCCAAAGGAAAGGAAGTTGCCTAATAATTATGCACACCTGATATAGGGTGTTGATGTCATTAGACCACACCCCTTCTCATTACAGAGATGCACATCACCTAATATGCTTAATTGGTAGTAGGCTTTCCAGCCTATACAGCTTGGAGTAAGACAACATGCATAACGAGGATGATGTGGTCAAAATACTCATTTGCCTAATAATTCTGCACTCCCTGTATCATCTTGTCTGTGGTTTTGTACACTGTACAAAATGGATTATAAACGGGTACGATTTAAAACATTAATCTCAATTCAATATGTTTCCGTAATTATTTATGTGGTAAAGAAAATCTGTGTAAGTGAAAGTGTACAATGAATATACATTATTATCCCTTAAAGGTCCCATTCTTCGTGATCCCATTGTTCAAACTTTGTTTAGTGTGTAATGTTGCTGTTAGAGCATAAATAATACCTGTAAAATTATAAAGCTCAAAGTTCAATGCCAAGCGAGATATTTTATTTAACAGAAGTTCCCTTTCAAAGCCTACAGCGAACGGCCGGCTTGGACTACATCCTGGTACTTCCTTCATAAATGACGTCAGTAGAACAGTAGAACAGACTAACCTCTGCCCACAAGACTACGCGGAAAAAGGGGGCGTGGTCTTGTTGCTGTCCCACGTGGAGAAGAGGACGTGTCGCGTGGAAAAAAGGAAGTGCTGCGTTTGAGTGTGTTTGTCGCCATGTCGTCGAGACACTGTTATTTTCATCCCGGAGTCAAATCACCTTTGTTTGGCTTTCCCAGGGACGCTGTAGAGATCATTAAGCGCGCATATATCTCCCGTTAAGAGGCGTGACCTTTCCACGTGCGCTAAGCTGCTGTCGAATCACAACACAGGAACCGGGCCACGTTCGCTAAGCTGCTGTCGAATCACAACACAGGACCGTGCCACGTTCGCTAAGCTGCTGTCAAATCACAACACGGTAACCACTGGCACAATCAGAACTCGTTACGTATTTCTGAAGGAGGGACTTCATAGAATAAAGGAAGTCATCAGCCGTTTTTAGGACAGTGAAAAGTAAATAAGTAAATTGTGTTAAAAATACTGTTTTTTTTTACACGCGAAACATGAACACATGTTATATTGCACACTGTAAACACAATCAAAGCTTCAAAAAGACATGAAGAACGGGACCTTTAAATGTCACCCCAGTCTTGTCTGAACTTGTTTGTTCGTATTTGGCTCAAACTTCCCGTTACTTTCCAGACGTAGTTTTAGTATTGTGGTCAAAGCCCACTTGCCTTGCGTTCACAGATCTGAAGTGTTTCCCCCTATTATAGCGACTTTTTTTGCTAAAATATGACCAGACCACAGCTCAGAATTGGTTCTTTTAGAAGGCTGAACAATCTCCCGGCGCTGTCACTGCCTTCTGCCATTTCTTCTCATTCAAAGAACAATGTTGCGCGCTGCTCCTGCGCCTAACTGATGCTGACTGGACAGGATTAACCTTGAGTTTTCAAAATCGTGATAATCCAACACGGTTTTAATGATAATTAAAAAAAAATTTATATTACTAACTAGGGATGCTCCGATCAGGATTTTTGCTGCCGATACCGAGTACCGATTTCTTGTCATGGTGATTGGCCGATCCCGATTCCAATGCTTCACTGATTTTTAAGCTCTCTGATCACTGTTAACCTTTTTTTTCCATATAAAAAAATACTATAGATGTTGCCTTTATTATATTTTTGTTAAATTTTTATGGTAATTATGTAATGTAATGTTTTAACAGGGTACTAAATAATCACAAAAATTATTAATTATACAGTGAACATTTTAATATGCCTTTAAAATGGGGTTTCTGCATAACACTATGCATATCAGGACACTTAATAGGGATGGAGGATATGGCCAAAAAAATATCTCTGTATTTTTTGGTTGAATGGTGATACACGGTATATATACCGGTATTTTCTACGTTTTTATATTTGGATTAATAAAAATCTGTATTTATTTTAATAATAATTTCATTTCACACCCTGCCCAATGATGTCCTAAAACAATGTTGATATTGAAGGCTATAAAAAAAATACAGTGAATGTAATGTAGGCATGTATTAGTAATTTTGTTTTTTAATTGACTAAACTAAAATTTTTAATAAAAACAAAAGCATATTAGCTTATATTTGATAACCCCATTACAATGGTCACTTTCATAAAAATATACATACTTGTAGGTTTAAAAATCCACATATGGCACATTTATTATTCAACATTAAATATTTTAGAAATATGTATACTTAAGTCAGAATTGTGTTCCTATTCTATTGCGCTCCTTCTGTTTGGCGGGCGTGCACGCGGCGGCGCTCCTTCGCGGAAGCCTGAATTTGAGCTGGGATTCACATGCAGAAGGCTCGCACTCTCCGGACAGCAAAATGTACATATTTGTATGACTTTCTAACATTTACAGATGGAGAATATACCTGTGAAATGTAAGTTATGCACTGAGGAAAGCACCACATCTCAAACGCATTAAACACCGCTGGTATCTGTCTGTCAGCACAACTAACGCCATCTCTCAGAGCATCTGACAGGGCAAGCTGCTTTAAACTATACGTGTTAACTATCTTACCAGTTATTTTAAAGCCCTTAATATAAAGCATGTGTCATGTTTAGGACAAATTGTATCATGCACTTTCCCTGCATCAGCTCATTCTGTGTTCTCCGCTTCAGATGCGTTCTTATCAAACTACTGTACAGGTGCTGGTCATATAATTAGAATATCATCAAAAAGTTGATTTATTTCACTAATTCCATTCAAAAAGTGAAACTTGTATATTATATTCATTCATTACACATAAACTGATATATTTCAAATGTTTATTTCTTTTAATTTAGATGATTATAACAGACAACTAAGGAAAATCCCAAATTCAGTATCTCAGAAAATTAGAATATTGTGAAAAGGTTCAATATTGAAGACACCTGGTGCCACACTCTAATCAGCTAATTAACTCAAAACACCTGCAAAGGCCTTTTAAATGGTTTCTCAGTCTAGTTATGTAGGCTACACAATCATGGGGAAGACTGCTGCCTTGGCAGTTGTCCAAAAGTCGACAATTGACACCTTGCACAAGGAGGGCAAGACACAAAAGGTCATTGCAAAAAAGGATGGCTGTTAACAGAGCTGTGTCCAAGCACATTAATAGAGAGGCGAAGGGAAGGAAAAGATGTGGTAGAAAAAAAGTGTACAAGCAATAGGGATAACCGCACCCTGGAGAAGATTGTGAAACAAAACCCATTCAAAAATGTGAGGGAGATTCACAAAGAGTGGACTGTAGCTGGAGTCAGTGCTTCAAGAACCACTACACATAGACATATGCAAGACATGGGTTTCAGCTGTCGCATTCTTTGTGTCAAGCCACTCTTGAACAACAGACACCGTCAGAAGCGTCTCGCCTGTGCTAAAGACAAAAAGGAAAAAAAGTGGTCCAAAGTTATGTTCTCTGATGAAAGTAAATTTTGCATTTCCTTTGGAAATCAGGGTCCCAGAGTCTGGAGGAAGAGAGGAGAGGCACACAATCCACATTGCTTGAGGTCCCGTGTAAAGTTTCCACAGTCAGTGATGGTTTGGGGTGCCATGTCATCTGCTGGTGTTGGTCCACTGTGTTTTCTGAGGTCCAAGGTCAACGCAGCCGTATACCAGGAAGTTTTAGAGCACTTCATGCTTCCTGCTGCTGACCAACTTTATGGAGATGCAGATTTCATTTTCTAACAGGACTTGGCACCTGCACACTGTGCCAAAGCAACCAGTACCTGGTTTAAGGACCATGGTATCTAGAGGTTTACCGATAGTGGATTTTACCGATAACTAGGTTGGACCGCACTTGCCGATAACCGATTAATCAACCGATTTTTCAAATGGATACTGGATAAAAAAAACATAATTAAAACAGTGCTGAACTTTGAAAATGTGCTAAATTAAAAACATATAAATATGAATATTTAAAATGAGAAGTTCTAACATAAATTCTTCAGAAAATAATTTAAACATTAAAATATTACAGGTCAAATTTGTTTCTTTACTAATAATCTAGAAACATGCATGTACATTTCATAGGTAACACTATGCAAGTCCCTATGCAACAAGGATGTATTAGCTTACATGAACTATATGCATTATGCATACATTTTTACAGCATATATTAATATGAGCAATACAATTGTACCTTGATCATTCATGTTAGTTCATAGTGCATTAACCCATGTTAACAGATAAAAATTCAAACAATTTGATATTGATGTTGATATTAACATACTAACGATGAATAATACTTCCACAGCATTTATTAACCTTAGTCATGTTACAAATGGAATTTTATTGTAGTGTTACCATTTCATACAAATCCAAACAGTCTGCTTTTGGAAGGAGATTATCTAATAAAAAATGAATGTGTTTCTGCTTTGTTCATGTTTCTGTCGGCAGCATGATGATACAGTTTGCTTTCTCACATCACTAATTTTATATTTGCAACATTTGGGTCGGACTTGCGTGTGTTTTTATAACATTGTTTTAACTGCTTGAGGTACTATTAGCGTCCTCTCAGCCTCGTCAACAAACATACACACTGCTGTTATTTACCTGTTAATGCAGCATCTAGTCAAGAAATTAATTACTTTTTAATGATTTGGCAACAAGTACTGTAGTGTTCTGTATTTATACCGTTTCGTTGGCGTGTTTTAAACATCTGAAGTGTCAGCTCTCTGTGCAGCATGTGCTCCCCGTTCAGCGTGCAGCCTCACGTGATAATGTAAACACACCCGCCTCTAGAGGCCGCTCTCGTGCTATATAATGCCAGCAGAGCAGACCCTTCTTAGAGCTCTTGTACTGTGTAATAACAGTGCACACGTCTCAGCCGCTCCAGCAACGGACGCAACACGGGAAAACTATCGGTGAGGATTTTTGCCGATAACCGATTGTTCCATCAATCAATTATCGGTGCCGATTAATCGGCAAAACCGATGAATCGGTCGACCTCTAATGGTATCCCTGTTCTTAATTGGCCAGCAAACTCGCCTGACCTTAACTCCATAGAAAATCTATGGGGTATTGTGAAGAGGAAGATGCGATATGCCCGACCCAACAATGCAGAAGAGCTGAAGGCCACTATCAGCAACCTGGGCTCTCATAACACCTGAGCAGTGCCACAGACTGATGGACTCCATGCCACGCCGCATTGCTGCAGTAATTCAGGCAAAAGGAGCCCTAACTAAGTATCGAGTGCTGTACATGCTCATACTTTTCATGTTCATACTTTTCAGTTGGCCAAGATTTCTAAAAATCCTTTCTTTGTATTGGTCTTAAATAATATTCTAATTTTATGAGATGCTGAATTTGGGATTTTCCTTAGTTGTCAGTTATAATCATCAAAATTAAAAGAAATAAACATTTGAAATATATCAGTCTGTTTGTAATGAATGAATATAATATACAAGTTTCACTTTTTCAATGGAATTAGTTAAATAAATCAACTTTTTGATGATATTCTAATTATATGACAAGCACCTGTATATCGATACTTCCGAACGGCGTTCAGATGGAACCCTTCTCCACTTTGGCCTCCAATGCTGCATTCATCCAATGGCGGATTCGCTATTTACATGGTGGAATTTGCAAGCGTAAAAACTGAATGCTTCTCTAGCTAGCGAGGAAACGGATCTGTTCCTCCAGTTACGCCTGCTTGCTCGTCATTACTGCAAATAAGTAGGCTAATTCTGATACATGCAATGACTAACCATTATGACATGTAGGCAGTTTTATATTTATGTACACAATAATCTTTTACATTTTAATTTACATTTTTTGCTGAAACTAGCAAAAAACACTCGCATTATGTCTGGCACTGCAATGCACCGGCCGCCGGGTGTATGATAGGGCCCAATGTGTTTTCCACCAACTGGCAACCCGGGTAAATTGGCAGTCGGTGGACTCAAAACAAAAACAGACATTCCGACACGGAATGCACATTTTAACGTAGAATAACTGACTGTTGCATTGTTTTTCAGAGAAAGAAGTATATGAACTTGGAAGCTTACAAAATATCTGCAACAATATGGTAGTCAAAACAAAATGACATACAGCACCTTTAATGTAAAATTGGTTGTAATTCCTCACACAGATCTGTTGCAATAATTTTCTTCTAAGTTCCTCAAGCCTGTGTGTCTCAACACTGTAATCAGGGGAAAGGTCATGTCAGCTGTATATTTCCAGTATGGGAAATGCCATGGTTCTACGTAGTCTACCTCTATAATCTTGATAAATATGAATGAACTGCCTCTCTTCTTTTCTTCTCCTGCTTGATCTCTCACTCTTTTTGAATTTTTTTTTACTAATTGAATGTCTACATACATGTTTATGTTAGTGGACAGAGAGAGAGAATTCTCTATACTCTTATCACAAAACACACACAGCCTTGTCAAATGTTCACATAAAATTGAGAGCAGCCTGGAACTACATGACACTCACATGTCTATTCACAGAGAAACCATTAATATTGCTTCCTCGTTATGAGTAGAGGAATTCATTAACAGCACATAGGCCTACGTGTGTGTGTGTGTGTGTGTGTGTGTGTGTGTGTGTGTGTGTGTGTGTGTGTGTGTGTGTGTGTGTGTGTGTGTGTGTGTGTGTGTGTGTGTGTGTGTGTGTGTGTGTGTGTGTGTGTGTGTGTGTGTGTGTGTGTGTGTGTGTGTGTGTGTGTGTGTGTTGAATTCATTTCCACATATACTGAAACATTTTTTCTCTCTTTATGGCCGTGTACAGTAGAGCAAATTAATTCTGCTGTGAGGTACTATATGTTCTACTCTTGCTGAAGACACCATGAAATCTTATTTATTTTCTTAATAATGCATGTCCCAGCTATTACTGTGCTATAGCCTCTATTATAATAAATTACATTTAAATAATTAAAAAGATTTGCCAGTGGCAATTCTGAGATATTAAGTCTCACAGTTCATTTCAAAGCAAGTATTTATTTGGGGAATCAGACTACACTGATTGTGCTGTACTTATTTGATTCACTATAAATATATAATTTAAGTAATTTGCTCTTTAATGGAACTACACTGGTTGCATTGTTTTTTTTTATTTACTAACCAATGCTGTGTTCGAAATCGACCCCTATACCCTCATTTACTAATCCCTACATTACTCCCCTAATATAGTCCACTTGAAGGAGTGACTGAAAATGAGTGCATGAATTCGAAACACTGACTGTCGGAAGGGCTGCTGCTTCTGCATAGTTTGTGCTTGCTGTTTAATAATCATTTAAACAAACTGGCAGCTCCAGTAGTAAGATGAAAATATTTATCTTGATCTGTGTCGTGGAAACTAGCATGTATAAACCCTAATTAAACAATTTAACAATTAATTAAAAATGATTTTTTTTTTACCTGTATGATATTATGCTGGATCAGCGTGGTTTGGAAAATGGATGGATGATTGATTCAGCTGCGGGCGCCGTCTCCTGGCGAGACATGGGCTGCGTTCGAAACCGCATACTTCCCTACTATATAGTATGTAAAAAGCAGTAGGCGAGAGAATAGTATGTCCGAATCCATAGTATTCATAAAAGAGTAGGCGAGAACTACCAGGGTTTTGGACTATTTCTCGCGAGATTCGGACGTGCGTATACTGATGTTGCGTTCGAATATGCCTACTTACCTACTATATAGTAGGCGAAAACAGTACGTGAAAGGAGTAGTATGTTCGAAACCTCAGTAATCATAAAAGAGTAGGCGAGAAGTTCCCGGATGGCCTACTGATTCCGCCCAGATTGTGAAGCACCCATCGTCGGATACTTTTCTATCCCTGCCTTCCCATGAGGCCACAGGAAAGGATACGTCAGGCGGAGAAAAGCCAATCAAATGTGAGTATTACAAACCAAAATCACGGTTCCTTGTGTTAAAATCGCATTTGTTGGACTACTGTAGAGTAACGTTAAACTGTTGAATTGTTGAAAGTGTAAAGACGACAGACAGTATAGTGTAGTTGTGATTGGGCTGTAAAAACACGTTTTATTATGTAATCCAAAGTGGATTTACATAAACGATATACTTAAAGATAAAGATGCTTACTAAATGTTTATTTAACATCTGACAGGAACATTTTCGATAAGTATTGCAGATGACATCACAGCATGAAATAGACATCTGATAAGAGTGATGTGTGTGTGCTATAATGTAGAGTTCACTGTGGTCAACACTGCTTACTTTACATGAACGTCAGTAATGTTAATAAATCTACATAAAGTAACTAAACATAAGTTATCTTTTTTATTTGTCCATTATACTGTTGATGAATTGAGGAACATTAACACATTAGCAACTACCTCAACATTTAAGGCTATTGAGCACATAAACTTTTATGCTTTTATCAAGGTGTTGTTTAAGATACAGGTAACATGAAAGTTGTCTGATGTTACAGGTGCAGAAGAGCACGTGTGTGTTTATCTGGTGGAGACTGGAGAGAGGGTGATGAAGGAAGGCTGTCATCAAAGGCTTTGAGTATACTACAGAAATGAATAAAACATACATTTAAATATTAAGTTGTATTTTATTTTAATTTCAAACAGAGTTATTTTTAGCACTTTTCTGATTCTTGATGTCTGTGCATTTGCTGCAGAGCTTCTGTGGTTGAGCCTTGCTCAAGGACACACTGGTGGTGACGGCTGCGGAGATCCAAGCAGAAACCTTCTGCTTATCAGTTCAGTGTTTAGCCCACTACACGACAAAAGTCATAAAGCTACAATACAAATAGCATGTAATTGTAAAAATATTAAATCAAATATGGCAAGAAATGGGATGCTGACAACATGAATTGTAAAAGGTTTAAAGTAGTCATGCTGATGGAGAGCAGGCACACGGATGTTTGGAGCAGACATCAGCCGTCAGATTGTCCCGCACATGTTCTCCACTCTTGCTTCAGGGTTGTGGGGTTCAGAAGGGACAGGAGGGACATGATGGACGGCTAGGACAGGCGAAGGTGTTCACGGTGGTCAACTGCTTCATCAAGCTGTGTTGAGATGGCAGCAGATGTGGTGTTCACCGTCTGTAAATGCGTGATGGTTTGTTAGAACAATACGTTTGAATAAAGCTTTGTTTCATGGTGACGTATTCATTTGTGATGTTTACTTTTATTCATTCTTTTACTCATTAATTCATGTTTCGTATTGTTGTCAGTAAATAAAATATTTTATTAACTCATGCATTTATTCATTGCTTGACTGAAAATTGGTATTCACATCGGCTGCATTTGTCTAGTGTGTATTCATGCATCGCTATGTCATATGACAACAAGTTGCATTTTGCTTGTTTTACTAAAACAATATAATTTTCAGTAAAAAAAATAAGTAATATAATTAAGTATTGGTCAGCATTTGTTATTATTATTATTTTAAGTGTTTTAGTGGGCTAGCAATGCAATTCATTCTGGGGTAATCTTAATTTTGAATAGTGATAACTTACATTTTAAGAGTATAAAATCAACAGTGTTCTCCCAAGGTGAGATCTTCGAGCAGCTGAAAGAGGTCCTCGTTGCAGACTCCGAGGGAAACCGCACAGGTCGGGCTGTGGAGTTATTGATGCTTTGAGCTGTTACTGCACCTGTCACTCATAGGCCTATCTTTTATTTTATAATTACATGGTTGTATCTTTAACAATCCTAATAATAAAACAAATATCATGGGTTTGCATACATTATATACAAAGAAAAAACAAGAACAAGGTTAGATATCTTTGAATAATTCATCATAATGCAATTAAATTTTATTTCATAAGCTTGAGGGATAAAACAGGAGTTAAATTTAAAAAGGAAAATATAAAGGAGATTTAGGCCAATTTTGCTTGTGGATGAAATGTTTTGCATATAAAATAAAGAAATTAACAACATATTTAAGAGATCACGATTGTGGGTTTTGGTAAGGATAAAACTGGGTCAGATTAGTAGGGTTAATATGACAAAATAAATGGGCAGCTGTTTCTATCAACAAGACCACAAAATTAGCAAGTTTAATCAATATTAAGATATTTATAGATCGATGAATTAAACCTGTCACTCGTCTTTCAAGTTGTTGCGCTTCAGATAACGTCGTAGGTCACATGATAATGTCAACATGGCGCATAAAGTGCGGATCGCATTCATACTTAACGAGATCAGCTCTCGTAAGTACTTATTGAAAATGAGTACCTACTCAATGAGTATGCGGTTTCGAACGCAGCAAAGGGAATTAATTCAGTGCGCGACTCTCACAGTGCATTATGGGTATTCTCTAGCCTGTTGAGCGTACATCAGTTGTACACTTGTCATTGTGGTGCATTGTGGGATTGAAGGAGTGAACTCAATAACGTCCACTATGGTTTCGGACACCACTACAAATGGGTGTCCCTTCAAATAGTGTCCTATATAAGGGTATAAGGGGCGATTTCGGACACAGCCCAATTCAAGTTCAAAACCCGGTTAGACACTACTTCTACTTTTCTAGACATCAGACACATTCTAGAAGAGCATCACAACCCTTCCTGCTGTACCATCTGATCATAACCCACTGTTGATCAAGTTTACTTACTGCTCACATGAAATATCTCCCAGATGGCAATTTAGAATTTCTCTTTTATAAGATACCAGGTTTTTAACTAATATTAATTAGAAGCAAGGTTTTGGAATTTTAGAAGCACCCGGTCTACAGCTGGCTCTTTAATCCCTCACAACGAAGTGTAGCATCAGCTGTCTATCCTTACCTTCTTGAAGTTAAATAAAAGTGACTACCACTGTGGCAAATTGATTGGGAGATGGTATGTAGAAATATTTTATGTGCATCCAAAAATCCGAACCATTATAGGGATGGGCATTTTTGTCAATTTCTCATTTCGATCATCGATAGGTCTCAAAAACGAGTACTCAACTACTCGGGGGCGGGGCATGTGCAGGGGGCGGGGCATGTCCGTCATTGAGATAATGAAAATACTGTTATGAAAATGGTTGTTGACAAATACAAACGTGACATGAAAACAGGTATATAAAAAACAACTGCTAGATTATGACGCATAAATGTCTTTGAAAAAGAAACATCTTTATAAAATGACCGTCTCAAATAACCAAGTCAATAATATCGAGCATTGCATTTGAGCTGAAACTGTGAAATAACACCACCCTGCAGAGCTTGCTAGCTGGTTAATAAACTCAACCAAACGCACCATATATCAGATTAATATGAACCTATTACAATTTAAATCAACACAAAAGGACGTGGATGCGCACGTGAACTTCAGCGTGCTAGATTTTACAGGCTATAGTTTGAAACGGAACATTTTGAATGCGCTCTTCCCAACAACGCTGACACATGGACAACGAAAGCACACAGAAACAACATTTTATTAAAATCGTGTTCTCATTATAATGCTATGACAGATTGACTCTGCACGTCATGCACTTCATTTTAATATTCATGATCGAAGTGTTTACAGACATCATCGTTCTCGAACTCATAACGAAAAACAACTTTAGATAAACTTTTTCTCATTCTATTTATTTGTGAATTTATTTAATTTTTGTGAATCTCTTTACATTTATTTGTGGATAATAATCTATTTGTTTGGAATAATGCAACAAATCTACCCCCATACATCACTGCAGTGCACCACTTTATTTCACTGTCTGGAGGCGTGCTGTATAATGCCAACCAATCAGACCTCAGGTACCGCGCAAAATGACGTAATAACCAATTAAAAAGAGACAAATATATTTTTTTAAAGTCAGGGCGATCATCGTTCTCATGATCGATGGTCGCTGTCACGTTCGAGTACTCGATTACTCGACCACTGTTGCCCATCCCTATAATTGATTTTAAACTTTGCCACAGGTTATACTAGACACCAAAGGAGCGTTTCCTCATTAAAATAACCTCCAACTCCCCACAGTATTTTTTGTCCTTACCAACAAGTGGGAACATTTATGCATATGGTGTGGGAATGTGAGAAGGTGTATGAGTTTTGGGAGAAGAATCTTCATTGTCTGATAAAAAAAAAATCCCAACCCAACCAACTGTTCTATTATTAATGATGATTCAAATTTAGGTTTAACAGAGAGACAAAGGAAGATCTGGCTAGTAGATCTAACATCTGCCAAAAAGATAATTACACAAAGATGGTTTCCTCATATTTTATCTGTGCAACGCTGGCTACTTCAGTTTCATGACATGGTAATGCTGGAAATTTCAACAGCCAGACTAAATAAGGACAGAGCTTCAAATCTTGAGGCATGGAAAGCTACTGCAGATGAACTGACAGAAAGGCTTCAAGATGGTAGAATTTAAATTTAATATAATGTGGACTTTTAGACCTCTTTTCTGTGTATTTCCTTTACTTATCCTAAAGTTTACATACGACAATCAATTTTTTTCCTGTTTTTTACTTATACAAGATGACAAGGGCCAAATGAAGGACAAGTGTAGGTGATTAGTTGACATGGTAACAAACAAAGGTAACTATGGAAACAAACAAGATGACAATGGAAACTGAAACCAGAAACATCAAGACAAAAAAACATCAAAATAAAAGTCCTTGAACTAGGGCTGCACGATTTGGGGAAAATATCGAATTGCGATTATTCTGGTTAAAATTGCGATTGCGATTTAAAATGCGATTATTATTATTATTTATTTTTATTTATTTTTTTACAAACGAAAAGTGTTTATATAAAATGTTGTTTATATATTACTAATACTACTAATAATTATTATGATTATTATTATTGCTAAATATTACAATAACATTAATTATTAAAAAATTTAAATAGAGCATTTAAGAATAAATATAACAATATAATAATAATAATAATAATAATATTGATATTTTACAGAAAACTAAAAACTGCTGGGTTACCTGTTAATATGCAGCCTATGACTAAAAATCATTAGAAAGGTCTAAGGATTTATTGTAAAAAAAATATATTATTATAAAAATCTGTGCTTTTTATCTGTGATATCAATTTCTTAAAGTCTATGTCTTTAATATGAAATATGAGCCTCTTATGCATCCACTGTGGGGATTAAAACTCCTGTACATTGAAGAAAAACATATGGATTGTCATATACATTTATTTAGAAGTATTATTTTTCTTATTTTCTACCCAAAAGTTTTATTCATACTGGAGGCCAGAGGGCGCCCTGGAGCAGAAACTCCACATTTTCCTCAGAGAAGTAATCATTTGTTTTCAGGAAATCCCTATGGGAAATCCCCGATGTGAAGCTTGCACTGTAGGCTGAATAAAACAAAGATAGAAACGCTTTGACTGATTAAACATGAAGATAATACTTCTGCGACAAGATATGGTGTATTTGAGTTCTTCAAGCCTACTCGGGTATTTTCATAATAATAAAGTATGCCGTGCTGATTGACATTCTGTGATCAGAAGCCACATCAGCTCGACTGACTTTATGAAGTGAGTTAAAACATGTTATTAAACGTTGTATTTTGCTGGACAACAGGTTTATAAACAGTTCATATTACTAGTTTGTGAAGATGTTTGACACATGTTACTTTTTCAAACGCACGTTATAAGCGACTCAAACTAGCAGTGCTTTCAGACGGAGCAGCGTTTACTGATCACAGAGCCGCTCTTCACTGACACGCTGGTTATTTATTTATTTCATTCAAATCGCAGCCTTTGCGGTTTCATAATCGCACATAAGAAAAAAATAAGAAAAAAACAGCAAATGCTGGTTCGGTATGTTGGTTTGAGCTTGGTTTAAGCTGGTCAAGCTCAGGACCAGCTTATAACCAGCTCATGACCAGTTTAGGACCAGCAAAAACCAGCTGCTTCAAAACATACGGAACCAGCATATGCTGTTTTTTTCAACAGGGATTTTATTTAATTATATTTTCACTGCTAAAACAATTCTTCCTGCCATATTGGAGAGAACACAAGTAGCACGTTGCAGATGCACACTTTGCATTAGAGCGTTCAGGGACTTTTGGAACCTGAACACTTTTTACTTCAGGATACCATGCTTTTGGAAACACACTTATTCTAATGTCACATATACTATTTAGGGGGACATCACGTAATCTGTTCTGATGTAAAATACACCCACTCGATCTTACAGCACAGAAGAGACACCAAAGATAGAATAGTTAGAATAATGTTTTGTACTGCAAATTCAGTGGCGATGTTGCTGTTGAATAAGTAGTGTAGGAAACCGTATTTTAGTACTTTAGTTTTGGTTTTTGAAATAGTTGAGAATTCCATTTCATGTTGTCTTTAAAAGACAAGAGGGAATTGTGGCTTTATCTTGTTTTTTTCTCTCTCTTTCTTTCTGTGCATTTGTGTGCATGTGTGTTTTGCAGAAAGACTGATCTAAAAAATATCCCGGCCCTAAACCAGTAACTAATTAACTATGGAGGTCCAGTAGAGCTGAAGTGTCACACACACACACACACACACACACACACACACACACACACACACACACACACACACACACACACACACACACACACACACACACACACACACACACACACACACACACACACACACACACTCAATGTACTAATTTATACACACACACACACACACACACAAATGTGAAGCCAATAACCCCACAACTCCTCAGAGAGGTCAATGTTTACTATCTCAGAAGCAGAGATGTTTCAGGGCCAATCCCCTCGATGCTCAAGCAGGGCGCCTGGTCTTTGCACAGGGTTAGATAAAGAGACAGAGGCCATTGAACCCCAATGAACTTGATCTAATCTTCCATCAGTACAAACATTCTTTAGTTGAAACATCTCACAGTTTCCCCTAATGTTCCCTGCTGTATGATTATAGGTTATTGCGTTTTACGGCTGTAATCTATGACAAGGATTCCTAATGGTTGCAAGACCTACAGGGGTTACTATAGGATAACAGTTGTCAAGGAAACAATAGGTTGCTAAGGCATTTCATTTTGATGGATACGTCCATGTATTTCATAATGAAGTAAAACATATGCAGACTAAGAGGCTTTGAGGGATTTTATCATTGAGGAGATATTTATTCTCTTCTGTTATTAGTCTAAAAGGTTCTCTGTTGTAAGGTTAGACGAAGCTTTTACCTCTCGGCTGCTGACAGCAATCACAACAACAGCGCTTTTGGTCACATTACATTTGTCTGTTTTGACCAAAGCCCTATTATGACATGCAGAGAGCTAAAAATATGCCGTCAGGATCACTTAGGATGTTTCCTGGTTTAAACCATGTAATTATGCCATTGGTTCCCGTGTTGTGATTTGACCGCAGCTTAGCGAACGTGGCACGGTTCCTGTGTTGTGATTCGACAGCAGCTTAGTGCACGTAACTTGCACGGAAAGGTCACGCCTCTTAACGGGAGATGTATGCGCTTAATGATCTCTACAGCGTCCCTGGGAAAGCCAAACAAAGGTGATTTGACTCCGGGATGAAAATAACAGCGTCTCGACGACATGGCGACAAACACAGTCAAACGCAACAATTCCTTTTCTCCACGCGACACTTCCTCTTCTCCACGTGGGACAGCAACAAGACCATGCCCCCTTTTTTCGCGGCGGAGGTTAGTCTGTTCTACTGACGTCATTTATGAAGGAAGTACCAGGATGTAGTCCAAGCTGGCCGTTCGCTGTAGGCTTTGAAAGGGAACTTCTGTTAAATAAAATATCTTGCTTGGCATTGAACTTTGAGCTTTATAATTTTACAGGTATTATTTATGCTCTAACAGCAACATTACACACTAACTAAAGTTTGAACAGTGGGATCACGAAGAACAGGACCTTTAAAGTAGAAACAGTAATATTGTGCTATTTTAATATATTTTAATTGTAATTTATTCCTGTGATCAAAGCTGAATTTTCAGCATCTTTACTCCTGTCCTCAGTGTCACATGATCCTTCAGAAATCATTCTAATATACTGATTTGCTGCTCAAGGAACATTATTATTGTCAATGTTTTACTGCTTAATATTTTGTTATTGATACTTGAAACTGATACTTTTTTTCCCCAGGATTTTTTGATGAATAGAAAGTTTATTTGAAATAGAAATATTTTGTAACATTATAAATGTCTTTACTTTTACTACACTTTTTTGTACACTTTAATCCCTGCTGCATAAAAGTAAAGCAGTAGATAAAAGGTTGTATAGATTACTTTGCCATTATCTAACTCTCCGTGAACAAAATAAGAATTTGTGATTCACATGTGATTTTGAGGAAGCTTCATGCTCACTGGAGAGTGCTGGCAGAGGTGTACCTTTCATTCATCTGATCCTGATGCTTTGATCCGAGCCACTGACATTCTCATCTCTAGGTTTAACTGTCCTAGAAAGCCCATTTTAACTGAGCTGAATGCATAGGGTGGGGGCCACAATAATCTGTGTTTTGTAGGTCCGTGTGTGTGTGTGTGAGAGAGAGAGCAAGTGAGCAGACACGTGATAAACAGCTTGAGTAATGGCCGCTCCTGACAGTGTCTGATGACTCTTGTTGAAAGCAGAAATGGGGGAGGAGAGAGGATGGGTGGGGTCTTCAATCTTGTACACATTGATCTTCATTTCAACAGTCTACTACAGCATAATACCATTTTGAACATGTGACTTGTATGTGCTGAAGTGTGAAGTTTTATGTGCTTCATATGGCGGTCAAATATAAGCAAATTTATAATAATAAATAATAAAATGAAAATAATCGTAATTTAATCACATTCATGCCATTCCAAATGTGTGTTTCTTTCTTCTGTGAAACGCATAAGATATGTGTCACAGTAAAAGTGTACCTTTCAGTCATATATATATTAGGAATATCCTGGAAATTATTTGCAATATAATGAAAGTAAATGAGAGCTGTATGACAAAATGACATGGTCTATACAATTTGTGGACTATATTCCCATTATTCTGAAGTCAATTGATAGCTTTGCATGAGACAGACCAAATTTTAAGTTGTTATTCATTTAAAAATATGTGACATTTGCAATAGTGACATGTGATTTGTGACAGCTATTCAAGCAAAATAAGGGTGTTAGTGGCGAATAAGGGTGTTTTTTTTTTTTTTCAAATTAGCCTGAATGATTTGTTCATAAATCAGCCTGATCTGGTTGTTGAGTTCTAGTCACTTACTCACTGATCCAGTTACAGCGGTTAACAGCTCACTTAATTTCAGTCGGTTCCTCTCACAAAGCTTATATATAACTTCAGAACACTTGAAATTTAGTCCAAAGTTCAAATGGACCACATTTATGGTGCTTTTGTGTCATTTTGGAGATTGACAGCTCCAGTCTTCATTTAATGAAATATGTTTATGTTTAGCCAGAATATTACTCACATTTTCTTTTATATTGAATTAATAAATTCACACAGAAACAATTCACATTTGAAACAACATGAGGGTGAATAAATGACAGAATTTTCATTTTTGGTTGAACCATCCCTATATGTGCTGCATGTGGTGGTCATATGAGGACATCTTAAATCTACTTAAGCAAAAGAACACATGCTCATATGTCAAACATAAACCCTGTCTCTTCGATTGTGTGTGTGCTGTCTGAGAGACACTTATTCATCTACTCTGCCATTATTAAGGTTGAAAAGAGTCTGACTATGATTGATACTGAGAGAGCTGTTTCTAGGGGAAAGGTCCCTTTCACTGTGTTAATCACCGCTGACCTCTACCCTGTGTGTGTGTGTGTGTGTGTGTGTGTGTGTGTGTGTGTGTCTATGTGTTTTGCTGCTGACCTATAACCCCTCTGAGGAAACACAGGAGAATAGCCATCTTATGTACACTAGACTGGCCAGCAATTATTAAAGATACAGAGGAAAAAACAGAAGTGTGTGTGTGTGTGTGTGTGTGTGTGTGTGTGTGTGTGTGTGTGTGTGTGTGTGTGTGTGTGTGTGTGTGTGTGTGTGTGTGTGTGTGTGTGTGTGTGTGTGTGTGTGTGTGTGTGTGTGTGTGTGTGTGTGTGTGTGTGTGTGTGTGTGTGTGTGTGTGTGTGTTCCTGCAGAACATTCATCTTATGCGGTAACACTGACTTTGGAATTTTTTTTTCTTTCTTTAATATCATTTTAATGTAGGGATTTGCTTAGTACTTTTTTGTACATAATGTATAGCACAAATAGCCTGGATGCCAGCCGAACTTAGCCCCGCCCACAACATTTGAGCTCGGGCAGTTCGGTCTGGACTTGATCCGTAGAGGAGTAATTATGCCCGAACAGAAACTGTTCGGACCAATGAAATTGTCAGGGCGGGCTTTAGACGATGATGGACAGATGATAAACAGTAACGTAATCATCCACGTCACCAAAGGTGCTTGGGTTGAATTTGTTCTAATCCTAAATGAAGAACTTGTTCGTATATGCATTCACCTTTACTATTTCTCTCAAAAATGATGATCGTGTTGGTAAGTACTCTGCGTATCCTTAAATTCTTTTTTTACAACACTGGCAAAGATCGTTTACACTCATCTTTTTCTTCTAATGTAACTTATTCCAGCGTGCGTGCAGACAGGGTTGCCAAGTTTTTACAACAAAACCCGCCCAATCCCGATTGCTACTCAAAACTAGCCAAAATCAAGCCCAATAGCTTTCCGGGGGGGGGGGGGGGGGTTCTCAGAGAAAAAAGGCATTTGGGGGGTAAAATATGTGTTATTTTCGCAGGGCTACCTGCTAAAATTTGCATTCCTGGGTCTGTATATCACATAATTGGGGTCGCTTCAACCCGCGGACTTGGCAACACAGTGCAGTTGAGTTCTGTTGACATTTGACAACTAACGTTATGCGTCGCTCCGTTGCTCTGATTGGTTGTAGGTCTATCCAATTGAGGTCTTTCCTGGTTCGGTTGAAACACGCCCCATAATCACAGCCCAACGGAGCAGTATCAGACTCATATTCTGACTAGAATTGAGTATGACGACGTCAGGCTATAGCACAAACATACCCTTACAAAAATTATGCAGTATTGATAACCATTTGTATAACCACACAAATACCATATAGTTAAACTATGGATTTGAAGCAAAACAATGGTTAATTTGTGGTTACCATTGAATAACTAAAATAACCCTGTTATTTATTTATTATTATTAGGGGCCAAGCACCGAAGTCTCTAACTCAATCCCTCTATCGCCACCATCAGTCCAAAATTTGACTCATGTTTATGCTAATAACTTTTTAACCATAAGGGCTAGAAACAAAAAAAAATTCCTCTGATTCCTTGACTCAAGCTGATTCGATTGCACCCTATGACATCGTTTTCTGTCATAATTTTCCCGCCATTTTGAATTTTCCGAAAAACCTACTTTTGCGAGCTCGTCCTAGATGGTTCATCCGATTTGCGCGAAATTTGAACCAGATCATCTTCAGACCATGCTTACATAAAATCTTGCAAATCAAGTTGATTCGTTAAATCGTTTTTGATAAACGCGCAAACAAATTTTATGTAGCGGTTGCAAAAACACACTTATGGCAATATCTCCGCAACGTATTCAAACCAAACTTGGTACATGTCATCACAAGCATGACCTGAGGCAACATGCAGCGTTTCGGAGCAGCACCACCTACTGTTCTGGAGATACAAAAAATGGCTATTTTTGCTTATAACTTCTGAACTGTTTGTCCAAAAATCATAAATGGTCTTGTTAGATTCAGGACGGCATGCCGAGTCGTCTGATCCAATTTTACCATATCGGCCATTTTGGCTGTCGGCCATTTTGAATTATGTGCTAAAATGCTGTATTTTATGATCGCATAAACGGATTATTACGAAACTTGGTATGGGTCATCAGCACGATGCCCTGAAGTAGCCTGAGAAGTTTTGAAACAGCGCCACCTAGTGGAGAATTTCTTTTTCCAAACGCTTATAACTTTGGGTGGGGTTGACTTATTTTCATGGGAGTCACTTTTTTAGTCTCCTGAATCCTCACCGAGTCCAACAATACCAGACTTGCTAGGTTTCGGCATATGGTTTGTGCAGTGTTGTAATTTAGCACTTTAAAAACATTAGCTGATATCTTCGAAACCGCTAGTCCGATCGAGACGAAACCAGCATCAGAAGTTCGAAAACATAGGTCGATATGTTTGACCAGCTATACGCTAATACCCAAATGTCAAAATATTGATAGCAAGGGGGTGTAAAATCCAATCAAAGTCAGGTGTCAGTAATTTTTCATGTGTTTTTTCATATAAATGTCTATAACTCCAAAACGAAATAAGATATTTTCACCAAAATTGACACAGACATGTATGGGCTCACTCCGAGGACACATTAAAAAATGGTAGGATTGTGCCACTTGGTGGCGCTATAATAGAACAAAACATAAAATTCACATTGACTACAATGCAGTATTATGATATAAAATGCTATACTTTACAAATGAATTGTTGTATCATTACGAAACTTGGTATGTTCCATCAGCACCATGCCTTTAAAGTACTTAAAAGGTTTCAAAACAGCACCGCCATGTGGTCCATACTTATAATGAAAAGGCCTCTTGAGGCTATATCTCTGCAATGACATATTGACACTATATTGACATCCTGCTTTGATATATTGACACCAATCTTTGCAAGTGTCATTGTTCCCTTATTCTGACCACACCACATCAATTTTGTAACTGTGCCACCTATTGGTTGAAAGTGATAATTCATTAAATCATTATTATTGACTGTATTTATCATTTTACAGCTATTTAGCCTAAAACCACCTTAATAGGTCTTTAATTGCTCATTGCTGCAGTTGATCTGACACTGCCAGCTATTTTGGCATGTCTTGTCTTCTTCTTTGCGCTCGGCCCCGATAATGGCTGCTTGCAGCTATATTTATTATTATTATTATTGTTTGTTTTGTTCATTGTAAAACCAAGGGTAATTTATGTAATAGTAGATATATTCACTATGTGTATTTTCATAGCACGTTTGTTTGAAGGACAGCATTGGACAGGATGTGGAACAGCGTGTTTTACCAACAAACAAAAAAAACAGGCTTTTATCCGATTAATTGCTGCTCAATCCCGCTTGCTCCTCCCATGTCCCTCGCCAACCAGTATATCTAGATCAAAAGATTGAGACTTTTCTGTCAGTATAAGTCAAGTATACTTGTGCAATTTTAAGTATATTCTGAGAAGTATATAAAAAGTAGACTGAATGTATACTTTCTTATTTTTAGTTTAAAAGAAGTATACTAATAGAACACTTATATAAACTTCTTTTTCGTAAGCGGTGGCTCATGGGCTATACGTTCCCAACCACTGTTCAAGTGGTAGAAATCCCTAAACCACTATTGCACTTTAATAGAAGAAGATACTCAAGCTTCTATGCTCTTATAACAAGAGAAGTTCCCATCTTTGCAACCTTCTGGCCAGAAGTCAGCTTTATGGGGCCCCAAGAATAGAACTCTAAGGAATAAATGGCTCAGTTATTTCATCTTATTTTGCCTTAAAACAGCCCTTAGGGAATATCTGCCAAAAAGGAGAATATTTAATCCAAAGGGATTAAAATACAAGAATGGAAAAATACATTTGGCAAAGATTCTCACCATCAAACTCAACCCCTAGGGAAACTGCAGGGGAGCTCTAGCTCTTAAATACCCTGAAGTAATCAGGGGAAAGCACTCGCCCTGCTTGCGTTACCCACTAAATAGGGTGCAAAAAAAAAAAACTACTTTAAGACCCAACAAAAGTTGGGGAGGAAATACAAATGGCTACTTCCAGAGGGACAATGCAACCTTCAATTTCATCTGAAGGGATGAAAATACAAGAGTGGCAAAATATAGTTTCAAAAGATTCTCACCATCAAAACTCAACCCCTAGGGAAACTACAGGGGAGCTCCTGCATTACTTAAATACCCTAAAACAATTAGGGGAAATCACTCATGCCCTGCCTGTACTTCTCCAGGATCCATAAAAGACTCATCTGTTATAGAGTGCAAAATTACGAGTAGTGCTATTTATCAGGTAAACTACCACTACTTGTCTGGTTCTTTGAACATGGATCATACTAGAGAGATTTTACCTGGAACTAGGGATGTGCGATATTGACAAAAAAGAAATCTCGATATTTTCTGTGATTTTCTCAATGACGATAATTAGACAATATTTGGCTGAGTGTGTTATTGTGCTGGTACTTTGGCAGGTTTAGGACTGTCATGGTCAGCTGACTCATAAAGTTTATGATATTCTTCATATTCTGTGTGGTGGTCAGTTCACAGAAGTGACAGAAATCATCTTTACCTTGATAAATTTATTTTGTTACATCTTTTGTGTCAATTTCATAAATGTAATAAAAAATGTATTATAATAAGACACAATAGGGCTGTTACCAATCAAATTAAATAAGTATCAACAAAATTAATCTTTGCAGTGCAGAAGAAACACAGAAGCCGCATCTGAAGTGGCATTTAAATCATTTACACAGACTGTTTACTGTTTGATTATTTACACAGCTCAGAACTATGAAACTGTGAAATTAACTGTGAAATTAAAACCGCCAGTAGGTGGCAGCAAGTCACGTTTAACGAGTGAGTCATTGAGATTCAAACAATTCAAACAGCTGATTCATTCAAGGAACGAAGCATTTGACTATCTTAATCTATAGGCTTGTTCGACTTCACCCAGCGATGCGCAGACCGATCGGTGGCTGACTTGAAGCAGTGCATGCCGGTTAGAAATTTTGTCCGACTTGGGGCAGTGCCGACGTCACGTGACAGTGACGTATGTCAACAAAGTGCCGTGAGAGCGATTCGAGAGTAGCCGGCTAATACAGCCGGTGCAGTTTCTACAGAGCGGCTGCACAAGGCTGCACAGACTCTGATGACGACACAGCTGTTCCACGATTGGCCAGATTCACCGCATGACAGTGATCACGTGTGTTTCGTGTTTATTCTAAAACCTTCAGCTCCACTAATGCGCACAAATCAGTTTTTTTATAACAGTAAAACCTCCTTTCATGTAGTTGCGATGTTATATTGTCATGTTTATCAAAATAAACTGATTAAAAACGTAGACCCCACTTCATTGATAATGTAGGCTTATATGTTGAACTTTATTCTTGTACAAACACGCTGTATTAAGCAGTGCATAAAGTATTACATGACAATAATGTCTCTGAAACCTCTGTGCATTTCCAAATATTGCATTTATTTCACTTCAGCTGTGATAAAGTATGCAAACACAGCGCGAACGTCACTACGGGACGCAGAAAGTGTCCGACTTCACATCTCCGTTTGCAACTCCTCCCCGCCTGCACGCGGCTACTCTCGCCGATCAGTGGCATCCAGCCACAGCCGATGTCGAACACACCTAATATTAGTCATTGATTCAATTGATTCATTCAAAAAGCTGATTCATTCAGTATGAAAACACCGCTGTGTTTTGCTCAGAGACGCAGATACAGTGTATATGGAATATGGAAGTCTAAACTGTAATATATAATATTATAATAATACTTAATATTAACTTCTTGTTTAGTGAACTTGCATAAAATCAATATCACATTTGAAAAACTGCAATCTTTGTGTGATATCTTATTAACTATATGATATATGATATAATATGATTTAAATATAGCATGCAGTGAAAGCGTGTACTCTAATGCGCACCCGCACTAGTCTAATCAACAAAACTACATCACGTAGTGTGTGCGTGCACTCTCTGGGTGTGTGTGAGGGATATACTCGATAATGTCAGATCGCACATCGTTAAAACAACAATTACGATATTATCGCAGACGATATATATCGCACACCCCTACCTGGAACCCAAAAAACCCCTACTTTAAGACAACTCCAACAACTAAATAGGGAATTTTTGTTTACCATACCGCCATACTTAAAGCGATTAATTATTTTTTAAATAAACTTTTGCTGATAATTTACTCACCCCCATGTCATCCAAGATGTCCATGTCTTTCTTTATGCAGTCGAAAAGAAATTAAGGTTTTTGATGAAAACATTCCAGGATTTTTCTCCATAATGGACTTCAATGGGCTCCAACGGTTCAAGGTCCAAATGACAGTTTCAGTACAGCTTCAAAGGGCTTTAAACGATATCAGACGATGAATAAGGATCTTATCTAGAAAAACGATCAATTTCTGCGAGAAACCGAGCAGTATTTATGCTATTATTTTACCTCTTATCAGACGAATGTGATCATCTCTGAGCTCCGCCATATTTTCCGCTAAGTGAGGTCAAAATACGAGCGTGGACATAGATATATATCGATCCTAGATTCCTCATTGTACTGATCCGTGCAGGCGCTAATGAGGCATCTACGTATACATCTATGACCACGCTCGCATTTTGACCTCACTTAGCGGAAGTTATGGTGGAGCTCAGATCACGTTCGTCTGATAAGAGGTAAAATAATAGCATAAATACTGCTCGGTTTCCAGCAGAAACTGATCGTTTCGCTAGATAAGACCCTTATTCATCGTCTGGTATGGTTTGGTATCGTTTAAAGCCCTTTAAAGCTGTACTGAAACTGTCATTTGGACCTTGAACCATTTGGAGCCCATTGAAGTCCATTATATGGAGAAAAATCCTGGAATGTTTTCATCAAAAACCTTAATTTATTTTTGACTGCAGAAAGAAAGACATGGACATCTTGGATGACATGGGGGTGAGTAACTTATCAGCAAAAGTTTATTTAAAAGTGAACTAATCCTTTAAGTTTAGCTTACTCAACCCTAAGGGGTATTCAAAAGAGCAATACTAAAACCTTGATGTTGCCACTCCTCCAAGGGGGACCTATTCAACTGGGGCATCCTTGCATATCGCGATTAGAGATGACTCAATTACCTCGACACCTTAATGTGGAAATCTAGGAGGAATAAGGCTCATACACAGGAAGCAGATTATTATTATTATTATTATTATTATTATTTTAACACCTGACTCAACCCTTTCTGCATCAAATCGCTCAGAATTAAACACGCCTCATCCTTCGAAAGCTGAACACGCTCCGTGCATATGCTACACTCTTATATTGTTTAGATAGAATCAAGCAATCACTGAGTTTCTTACATTGAATGCATCGCCATGAGAGTGCCTCCTTTTCCCTCGAGCCTAACATGCTCTGTGCAAACACTATATTTTCATCCCTCAGGAGAGAATAACGCAAGAACGGAATTTAGCACAAAAGTACAATTAGCGCGCATCCAACGTTTTATGTTTATCTTACAAACGGATACAATCAAGCGGCTTGTGAAGATAAAAAAGTTGATGATGTGCATTACAGGCGCCATCTCATACTCGTGTGCTGCGTTCCAGTTGGTTTTTTATTATGCCCTTCACTTGCTAACTTCCCTCTGTCTCGTTCACTGGGATGTGCGTCATTGATTACGTTGCATGAGTGCCCACTACTGGCGGAACCTTTGCAATGGACTGAACTGGAACGTCCTAAGCTAGTGTTTCTCAACGGGGGCGTTCAGAGCACAACGGGGGGCGTTGGAAGCAAGATTTCTGAAAGGGGGGCGTTTAGGTGTTCCTGGGGGGCATTCACGAGTTTACACCAAAGATCCAGGCATGGATTGTGAGAGAAATAATCTAAAAAAAAAATCCAGAAATCACAATGTATGATTTATTTATTTGTATGATACAGCTGCAAATAAGTATTTGAACACCTGAGAAAATCAATGTTAATATTTGGTACAGTAGCCTTTGTTTGCAATTACAGAGGTCAAACGTTTCCTGTAGTTTTTCAGCAGGTTTGCACACACTATAGGAGGGATTTTGGCCCACTCCTCCACACAGATTTTCTCTAGATCAGTCAGGTTTCGGGCCTGTCGCTGAGAAACACGGAGTTTGAGCTCCCTCCAAAGATTCTCTATTGGGTTTAGGTCTGGAGACTGGCTAGGCCACGCCAGAACCTTGATATGCTTCTTACAGAGCCACTCCTTGGTTATCCTGGCTGTGTGCTTCGGGTCATTGTCATGTTGGAAGACCCAGCCTCGACCCATCTTCAGTGCTCTAACTGAGGGAAGGAGGTTGCTCCCCAAAATCTCGCAATACATGGCCCCGGTCATCCTCTCCTTAAAACAGTGCAGTCGCCCTGTCCCATGTGCAGAAAAACACCCCCAAAGCATGATGCTACCCCCCCACCCCCCCATGCTTCACAGTAGGGATGGTGTTCTTGGGATGGTACTCATCATTCTTCTTCCTCCAAACACGTTTAGTGGAATTATGACCAAAAAGTTCTATTTTGGTCTCATCTGACCACATTACTTTCTCCCATGACTCCTCTGGATCATCCAAATGGTCATTGGCAAACTTAAGACGGGCCTTGACATGTGCTGGTTTAAGCAGGGGAACGTTCCGTGCCATGCGTGATTTCAAACCATGACGTCTTAGTGTATTACCAACAGTAACCTTGGAAACGGTGGTCTCAGCTCTTTTCAGGTCATTGACCAGCTCCTCCCGTGTAGTTCTGGGCTGATTTCTCACCTTTCTTAGGGTCATTGAGACCCCACGAGGTGAGATCTTGCATGGAGCCCCAGTCCGAGGGAGATTGACAGTCATGTTTAGCTTCTTCCATTTTCTAATGATTGCTCCAACAGTGGAACTTTTTTCACCAAGCTGCTTGGCAATTTCCCCGTAGCCCTTTCCAGCCTTGTGGAGGTGTACAATTTTGTCATTAGTGTCTTTGGACAGCTCTTTGGTCTTTGCCATGTTAGTAGTTGGATTCTTACTGATTGTATGGGGTGGACAGGTGTCTTTATGCAGCTAACGACCTCAAACAGGTGCATCTAATTTAGGATAATAAATGGAGTGGAGGTGGACATTTTAAAGGCAGACTAACAGGTCTTTGAGGGTCAGAATTCTAGCTGATAGACAGGTGTTCAAATACTTATTTGCAGCTGTATCATACAAATAAATAGTAAAAAAATCATACATTGTGATTTCTGGATTTTTTTTTTTGATTATGTCTCTCACAGTGGACATGCACCTACGATGACAATTTCAGACCCCTCCATGATTTCCAAGTGGGAGAACTTGCAAAATAGCAGGGTGTTCAAATACTTATTTTCCTCACTGTATATATATATATATATATATATATATATATATATATATATATATATATATATATATATATATATATATATATATATATATATATATATATAATGTATTATAATATTATTTTTGTAATTTCATCTGATTATGACAAGTGCAAAGATGCGAGTGGGTCAGAAAATTATTTTGGTGGTTATATTTTGTTTTGTAGAAAGCCTTTCTTTAAAATGAATTTTGTTTTGTATAAATTGTATCTTAATTTGAATCAATGTGTCTTCAGCCAATTGCCTGGATTTAATAAATAAGAAGCAAATAGGCGATAGCAGACAATAATCGTGACATGAAGGCACAGGAGCGATCACTTTCATTGCACATGAACTGGAGCATCTCATAAATAAACCCAATCTTAGCGTATCGGCTACTTGCCTCACAAACATAATAAATATGTGTATAGAAAGCTTGAAATGTCAACTTTTAAACAAAATAATTTGAAATGAAAAGAAATAGTCAAGCAATACAGAGCAGCTCATGACTGGCGTCTCAGAACGGTCCTGCGCGCTCCATCACTGCATGTGCTGTGAGTTTAAAGTCCCTGTAAAGTCAAAACTAAACATGTGTTCTGAGTTTCTCACACCACAGATAAATGTGTTATTAATCACCCAGCCAAATTTGAATCATAAAAAAATCCGGGAAGTACATAAAATAGCTTATCTAAAACCTGAAAAAATGAGCAGCATTCTCTGCTCTCAAACGCTGGGGGTGTGTCCGCTGTCGGCGCCGAAACCACGCCCACTCGCGGGAAAGCGGCAGTAGCACACAAGACAACACTCACGTACTGATCACGACGCACCAGATGTCGGTGGGACGGGAGGATGACGGCCTGGGTGGGGGATAGTCAGTTCTGCAGCGGATTATTAGTGAATCCCAGTTGTCTCCGGTGAAAGTTTGTAAAACGATCCGGTGTAAAGTCACTGCAGAGGTAGGTGTCGTGATGATCCTCAGCTCTCTCCATCAAGGGTGCTGTTCACAAAATTAATCCACCGCTTCATCGTTTTCGTTTTGTAAGCTGTTATGCAAGTTGTTGACTATAGTAACTAACAGTACTAACAGTAACTCGCGATCGCACTGATGCGAATGTGCTCTAGTTATGATCGTGTTAGGGGAGGAGTCAGGCTCGGTGGCCCCGCCCAGAAAATCCTGAACACAGCAACGGTGAAAAACTGTTTAACGGTCTAACTTCTGAATTCAGTACTTCATAGTTCACAGTCTTTGTAATGTGTTTCAGCAATACATTTCTAACATTTATAATGTGTTTAGAAACAAATCTCAGAATTGCCTTTACAGGGACTTTAACATGCATTTTAGACTAATGATGACTTTATAACTACACATTTGATTATTAGTTGTAGTATTAGTTTTTACTTTGCTAAAAATATATATTATTTCTGATTATGGCATAGCTTTCCACCCACCCAATTAGGCTAATAAAGTAATGATTAAAAAAACACAAACGCTTGATCAAGGGCCCAACTCGGCCCGGATTATTCTTAATGAAAAACATAAAAACAAGCTCGATGACAAGATCGCTTAAATGGGCGCTTTTACATTTAGCTTTATACCAAATCTTCCCTCATATTTTCAGCTCCTCACTCTTGTGATAAATGAAATCTGATTCCTGCTGCTGGTCTGTGCTCTGTTCAGTTTTTAATTGTAATGTCTGTTCTCTATCTGAACTATTTTTATTACTATAAAAATGTAAAGGACGGTGGGAAAGTGATGTAACCGGTTTAACACTGACTATCGCAACAAGATAGCAGCACGCATTAAGGAACTGTTGTTTATGATATATCATACAGCTCTATCTATAACGAAAAAAACATTTACAAGTCTTTACATCATATCCGGGAGAAAAGTCAGTAAATACGAATAAAATCACAGGCTTTGCTTATCCCGTGCGAATGCATCCCGTGCGTAATTTCTAAATCACACACGAGGTCCCCAGAAAACAGCCTAGCTACTAATCCCTTGGGAATAGGGCTATAGTTCACCAAGTAATTTACTGGTCAGGCATTATTGTTAACTCGCAAGACAAGAAGAAAATTACAATTTGACTCTGTAATCACATTTAGGTAATGTATATTAATTCCGCCGTCACATCTGAGCGCAAAACGCTGCTTGGATGGTTTCAAGATATTTAAAAATAATTAATACTACAATAATAATTTAACGGTTCATGTATGTTTATTCTTGTTAGAAGCTTTTTTATTTTACTGATTATGAACACGAATTAATCGTGACAAACCAAATTAGTTTTAATTGTAGGCTATTAATTAGGCTACCATTGATGAAAAAAATGATTTAGGCCTATAATTATAACATTTATTCATGAAAAATCATGATTATATTAATTTTTTATCGAAAGTAAGGTTAATGATTAGAGCCCTGTGTTTCCGTTTTATTTTTTTCCTAATTCCGTTTTTTCCGTTTTAATTTTTCTGGATTGTTTTTTTTTTTTACTCCATTTTAATGGTTAAATTATTTTTTTGTAATTAAAAAGCATGTCTAATTAATTGAAATAATGAAACCTATACAATTTAACAAAAAATACATCTTTAGGGCCCTATGAAATGCGTGTTCACCCACCCAATTTCGTTTCTTTTCTTTTTTTTTTTACCAAATTCTGTTTTCAAATCAAAATACTTACCTTAATTTAACTTTTAATCATAAGAAATTAAACAAACTGTTTTGTCAAACAACATACTGCCCTGAACTTTATTGATAAAATTAAAACATGGAAGAAAACGTAATTATTCCTTAAATTAAGTTTTAATAATATTTTATTATTATTATTATTATTATTATTATTATTATTATTATTATTATTATTATTATGATTAGTGTTAGTGTTAGTGTTAGTATTATTATTACTTCGAGACTTATAATGTAATATATATTTTTGGCTGCTCCTCGCTGATTGGATGTCAAATTTGTAACCATTGCATTTCATTAACACTGGCACTGATTTATAATTTCTACTTCAGACTACTTTTTTGCTCTCTGGGATACTAATATCCCCACTGTCTATTAGGGTTACTGCTTTACGGGGTCCGGGCTTTCCCTGTCTGTGCAATATCCACATCCTTGAATGAGCACGGCTTTCTAGCGTATTTAATTGAATTTCTTAGGTAATATATATGGGTTGACCCATTTCAGAGGCGGCTAAAATCCAAATTCGAATGGACTGTGAATAAATCTCTCTACGAATTTACGTGCATGCGATGCCACGCTGACTGACATGCGCAAGCAGTCTCACGCACAGATAAATATTGTAAGTTACATTTTTAACAAACAGAACAATACAGCATCACAAATTCAATATAGCCTACATTTTTATCTTTGTCTTTTAACTATTACTAGTATTTTGAAAGACTAAAACATGTACTTTAACATGAGCCATTATTGGCTTTTACATTAAGTCAACTGTCACTTTACTTTGTGCGAAGCCCTGGTGAGGGGCAAGGCCCTGTACTTGGCACAGCCCTTGTGACAGTACCGTGTGGAGGTAGGCTACCGTAGTAACGCGCTCATAACAGAAGCCACGCGGTTGTGACGCGCATGCGGTGCGGCAACTTCGGCCTTTCCGTATAACAAGCTCGGCCGAACAGCTGATCATAGCTGAACACTAAGGCAGATTTGTATTTCTCATCTCGCAAGCGCTTGGAGACAGCAATGCAGCCGCGCTTTCCACGTGTTCCACGCAAACGCCCCTAATATAGTCACAATATTTATAAACACTACTTATAGGTGTACCAGTGATTCATGATAAGACAAAAACATGGTTTGGGAAATGGATTCATGATGTCCTCATTATATACATTTTGTACATTTTAAATACAAAAAAGTTATGGATTTAATAATAGCAAGAAAAAATGATGTGAATAATATACATAATATTATTATTAAAACAGAATAATAATCAGCACGCATTCAATAAAGACACTTAGCCCTTTTTTGATTTGTGTGTGTGTGTGGGGAGGGGGGGGGGGGGTGGCGGTAAGGGACCTAGATAATGGATAGGGGTCGCTGGCCCAAAAAAGGTTGAGAACCACTGCTTTAATGGATTAATCTGAATATACAGGTCCTTCTCAAAGAATTAGCATATTGTGATAAAGTTCATTATTTTCCATAATGTAATGATAAAAATTTAACTTTCTTATATTTTAGATTCATTGCACACCAACTGAAATATTTCAGGTCTTTTATTGTTTTAATACTGATGATTTTGGCATACAGCTCATGAAAACCCAAAATTCCTATCTCCAAAAATTAGCATATCATGAAAAGGTTCTCTAAACGAGCTATTAACCTAATCTGAATCAACTAATTACACCTGCAAAAGATTCCTGAGGCTTTTAAAAACTCCCAGCCTGGTTCTTACTCAAAACCGCAATCATGGGCAGAGGCGGTGTAAACATTCGGGGCTTAGCCCAAACCTAGGGGGGTCCGGGGGCATACTCCCCCGGGGAGATTTTTTTCCCATTTACATCAGCTAAATGCACTATTTTTCAGGCTGTTTGAGATAATAGAATGCCTAAAAATCTATATACTATCTGGGAAAATTATAAGTTACTCAGTAAAAAAAAAAATCACCCAGTAGAGCATAAACCTGTTTTGTATTTAACTGTTCTCCAGCTGCAGTGAATCCGAAACACCAAAAATGTTAAGGATGACTCATTTTCACCCCTGGCAAATAAAAAAAGGCAACCATTATCTGACTATTTTTAAGTTAGCCTGCATAGGTAAAATTGGAATTTGGTGTAAACATCATTACTAATCTTTAGAGTTCAGTTTGGTTTACTTTGTGCTTAGCTGACAAATTTGCTACATCAGAATCCATGCCATAATCATCTAGGCTGCTCTACTAGCAAATGCTGCCGTGCCAAGTAAATGTGCTCTTCAATACTCTGAATCGAATATCAGGCCAACAGAAGAACATTTACTAAAATTATTATATTTATTTGGGAAATAGCCCAGTATGATAAACAACATAACCATATATTATTATGTTACAGTACTCAAGTGTTACAACAGCGGATTCACAAACCTGTAACACTTGTCCGCGTTTGGTCTGACGCTGAATCTCTCTCTGGGCGGTGAGGTTTAGTGTTCCTTTTAAAAAATTTAGTTATGTCCATGTTAGCCGGACCGGTTAACTACGACGCCGGTGAAATATAAAAGCCCGCCAATCCCTGATGACAACGACGAATTAGAAGATGTATTATTCTTCTTCGTTAGTTTTTATTGGCAGTTGGCATTGGCAAACAAGCTGAGTGATGTGCGATGCATTGCCGACCGCCACCACACGGTAATAGAGCTTTTGTTTCATTTTTTGCCGCTCCAGTCTGAAAGACTGAGAGGAAATGAAACAACGTTTAAGTTTTTTTTTTTTTTTTTTTTTTTTTACTAAAAGATTCGGGGCTTTTGACAAAACATTCGGGGCTTAAGCCCAATTAGCCACCCCCCCGCTCCGCCCGTGATCATGGGTAAGACTGCCGACCTGACTGCTGCCCAGAAGGCCATCATTGACACCCTCAAGCAAGAGGGTAAGACACAGAAAGAAATTTCTGAACGAATAGGCTGTTCCCAGAGTGCTGTATCAAGGCACCTCAGTGGGAAGTCTGTGGGAAGGAAAAAGTGTGGCAAAAAACGGTGCACAACGAGAAGAGGTGACCGGACCCTGAGGAAGATTGTGGAGAAGGACCGATTCCAGACCTTGGGGGACCTGCGGAAGCAGTGGACTGAGTCTGGAGTAGAAACATCCAGAGCCACCGTGCACAGGCGTGTGAAGGAAATGGGCTACAGGTGCCGCATTCCCCAGGTCAAGCCACTTTTGAACCAGAAACAGCGGCAGAAGCGCCTGACCTGGGCTACAGAGAAGCAGCAGTGGACTGTTGCTCAGTGGTCCAAAGTACTTTTTTCGGATGAAAGCAAATTTTGCATGTCATTCGGAAATCAAGGTGTCAGAGTCTGGAGGAAGACTGGGGAGAAGGAAATGCCAAAATGCCTGAAGTCCAGTGTCAAGCACCCACAGTCAGTGATTGTCTGTGGTGCCATGTCAGCTGCTGGTGTTGGTCCACTGTATTTAATCAAGGGCAGGGTCAATGCAGCTAGCTATCAGGAGATTTTGGAGCACTTCATGCTTCCATCTGCTGAAAAGCTTTATGGAGATGATTTCATTGTTCAGCACGACCTGGCACCTGCTCACAGTGCCAAAACCACTGGTAAATGGTTTACTGACCATGGTATTACTGTGCTCAATTGGCCTGCCAACTCTCCTGACCTGAACCCCATAGAGAATCTGTGGGATAATGTGAAGAGAAAGTTGAGAGACGCAAGAGCCAACACTCTGGATGAGCTTAAGGCCGCTATCGAAGCATCCTGGGCCTCCATAACACCTCAGCAGTGCCACAGGCTGATTGCCTCCATGCCACGCCGCATTGAAGCAGTCATTTCTGCAAAAGGATTCCCGACCAAGTATTGAGTGCATAACTGAACATAATTATTTGAAGGTTGACTTTTTTTGTATTAAAAACACTTTTCTTTTATTGGTCGGATGAAATATGCTAATTTATTGAGATTTTTTTTATTGAGATTTTATTGAGATTTTTGATTTTGGGTTTTCATGAGCTGTATGCCAAAATCATCAGTATTAAAACAATAAAAGACCTGAAATATTTCAGTTGGTGTGCAATGAATCTAAAATATATGAAAGTTTAATTTTTATCATTACATTATGGAAAATAATGAACTTTATCACAATATGCAAATTTTTTGAGAAGGACCTGTATATATTTTTACAATAAAGATTATCCAATGTTATTTTAAATGTGATTATTTTATTCAGTTTCTTACCTGAATACTACTGCAAGGCCTACCTGAAAAAAGCAGTCTATTTAATTTGTATCTTTATTCTATTGTATTTATTTGTGCTATTTTTAGTAATTTGGTTATTTGTTCTTAATTTATTACTGTTTACTTGTCTTTTTAAATTCAATTTACCATTTGAAATCAAGCTCCCTTATGCTGTATGTAAGCTATTGCAACAAAATTACCCCATTGTAAAAAATACATTGAGTTAGCAATTCATTGAGTTAGCATTGAGTATACATTGAGTTAGCATAATTGTAATGGTAATTGATCAACGTTTATATATATATATATATATATATATATATATATATATATATATATATATATATATATATATATATATATATATATATATATATATTGTGACAAGCGTCCCAAGCCTCCATCAGCGTCGCCCTGGAAACAGACCAGCCACACCTGCACCCGCTCATCACGGGCTGAGCGGTCACACCTGCGGATCGTCACGCACCCGCTATATCAACCGGAGAAACGACCAGAGAGGTGAGAGATGTCTCCACAAGACTCGGCTAACCTTATCCTCTGCTATTGCCCACAGACAGCAGCGTGTGACCGCCAGCCACTACACGGGAGAAGAGCACGGACCCACACTGCGCAACACTAGGAGGACTGAAGACGAGACGCCGAGCACCCACCGACAGCACTCTACACTACTTCTTTGCACTTTCACCTTAAATAAAATCCACCCTTCGGGGAACTCACCTGCATCCTCGTGTCGTGTGCTTCTTCACCCCATCACACTGGGGGAGATTGCGGGCATTACAGTGAAGACGTCACCGACACATTCCCTGCACGTTGAGATCGCACTTCCGGGTTCACCCCGGAAGTCCTTCGGATTGTTTTGGTCGGGGATTTCCGTTTTGTTTTCTGTTGGCTCACTTACCCTCTCTGTTCCCCCAGGTGGCGCTCCTCCCCCAATATGGATGAGCTTCTGAAGCACCTCACTGAGGTGAGCATCTGCCAGCAGCAAATAATGGAACATATGGCCTCCCGGCAAGGGGAAACCGAACGGGAGCTCGCCGCGCTCCGCACCGCCGCTGCCCAGCGAACTCCGCTACCTGATCCCTGTGTCCAAGCAACGCAGTTGGTGCCATGAATGACGATACATGATGACGTCGTGGAGGCGTGGCCCAGAGATGAGTGGGACCGGATTCTAGCCCCGCTCCTGACAGGAGAAGCGCAGTGCACTTACTTCGCACTGACCCCCGAACAGAGTGCTTCCTATGAGGGATTGAAGAGATTCTGGGGCTCAGGCTGCGAGTCTCTCCCGCCTTGCCCAGCACTGGTTATTGGCCGGGGATCCCACCGCACACCAGGTTGCGGAGCGTGTCGTGGTTGACCGCCTTCTTCGAGCCCTTCCGCGGCCGCTTCGTCAGGCATGCGGAACCCCGCCAACATCGACGAGCTCGCCGAGGCCATTGAGCTGGCGGAAGCCGCCCAACACCAGGAGGTTGGGGAGCGAGCGCCACTGTTTCCCCGAAGGGTGGTCCAGGAGCGACGCGCACCGGAGGGCACCCAGCCGCCAGTAAGCAGACCGGCGGTTCCGGGCCCACAGGATGAACCCATGCCCACCGAGGAACCCCGCTCACCGGGACGAGCTTGGCTGGCGGGCTGCGTGGTCCACGCCGAGAACGCTCCGCGGGCGGAGGTGACCATCAACGGCTCCCCATTTCTGGCTCTCCTGGACTCCGGCAGTGCGGTCAGCCTGGTGAAGACCACCGTCCTACCCCCACGGGTCGAAACCAAGTTACCAGTCACCTGTGTACATGGCGATACAAGAGAGGTGCCGACCCGGCTCTTCCCGGAGCGTGGCCGGTGGAAGTGGGGATCGTCAAGGATGATCGTACAGATCACAGTCTTTCCTGTACTAACTTAATTGACATAAGTACCAATGTAGAACATTATATAGAAACTGTGTCTATTCCTCGTTTAGTGAGATCAAACATTAAATCTACTGTAAGATCCAGGAAAAATCTAATTGTGATTAAACCAGAAAATCTCAATATTAGTGAACAAAAACAATTGTGTCCTAACTTAATTAACATAAGTACCAATGTAGAACATTATATAGAAACTGTGTCTATTCCTCGTTTAATGAGATCAAACATTAAATCTACTGTAAGATCCAGGAAAAATATAATTGTGATTAAACCAGAAAAGCTAAATATTAGCGAACAAAAACAATTTCTAATACTAGGTCTTCTAAACATTAGATCGCTCACACCTAAGGCGGTTATTGTAAATGAAATGGTCACAGATAAAAGTTTTGATGTACTTTGCCTTACTGAAACCTGGCTTAAGCCAAATGATTATTTCGGTCTAAATGAGTCTACTCCGCCAGGATACTGTTATAAGCATGAGCCCCGTCTGATTGGTCGTGGCGGCGGTGTTGCAACAATCTATAGAGATATTCTTAATGTTACTCAGAAAACAGGTCACAGGTTTAATTCGTTTGAAGTACTAGTGCTAAATGTTACGCTCTTAGATGCAAGAAAGAAATCCGTATTATCTCTAGCCTTGGCTACTGTGTATAGACCTCCAGGGCCCTATGCTGATTTCTTAAAAGAGTTTGCTGACTTTCTCTCAGATCTATTGGTCAACGTCGATAAAGCATTAATTGTTGGAGATTTTAACATACACGTAGATAACACAAATGATGCATTAGGGGCTGCGTTTACAGATCTATTAAACTCCTTTGGGATCAAGCAAAACGTCACTGGTCCCACTCATCGTCTTAATCACACACTAGATTTAATTATATCACATGGAACCAACCCAACCGATATAGATATTATACCGCAAAGTGATGATGTCACTGACCATTACATGGTAACTTGCATACTGCGTACTGCTGAAATCTGTCATGTTGCGCCACGTTATCGACCAGGCAGAACAATCATTCCAACCACTATAGATAGATTCTCAAATAGCTTACCTGATCTGTCTCAGCTGCTCAGTGAACCCAAACAAACAGATGAACTAGAGGAAATGACTAGCAGTATGAGCAACATTTTATCTAGCACATTAGAAATCGTTGCACCAATTAGATTAAAAAAGGTTAGAGAGAAAACTAAAGCACCATGGTACAACAGTGCTACACATGTTATCAAGAGAGAAACTCGTAACTTAGAGCGGAAATGGAAACAAACTAATTTAGAGGTCTTTAGAATCGCGTGGAGAGATAGTATGTCACGTTATAAAAAGGCCCTAAAAGCAGCCAGGGCTGAGCATCTCCGCAAACTAATAGAAAATAATCAAAATAACCCAAGGTTTTTATTTAACACCGTGGCTAGACTAACAAATAAACAAGCATCGCCTGAGCAAAATATTCCGTTACAGTTTAGTAGTAATGATTTTATGAATTTCTTCACTGAGAAAATAGAAAGCATCAGAAATAAAATTGTAAATGTACAATCTTTAATGATGTCTTATGATTCAACCGCTACTATCGCCCCTCAAGAACTACTACACCGCTTTACAACTATAGGACAGGAAGAGCTAAATAAACTTATCATTGCATCTAAACCAACAACATGTTTATTAGATCCAATACCCACTAAACTACTCAAAGAGTTGTTACCTGTATTGGAAGAGCCTCTTCTCAATATTATTAACTCGTCTTTATCTTTAGGTCATGTTCCAAGAATATTCAAGCTGGCAGTCATAAAACCTCTCATTAAGAAGCCACAATTAGATCATAATAACCTAGCAAATTACAGACCAATTTCAAATCTTCCTTTTATGTCTAAAATACTAGAAAAAGTTGTGTCCGCTCAATTGTGCTCTTTCTTGCAAGAAAATGATATCTATGAAAAATTTCAATCAGGATTCAGGCCGCATCACAGCACAGAAACTGCGCTCCTTAAAATCACAAATGATTTACTTCTAGCTTCTGACCAAGGCTGTATCTCAATACTAGTTCTACTCGATCTTAGTGCTGCATTCGATACTATAGATCATAAAATACTCATAGATCGACTTCAAAATTATACTGGTGTTCAGGGACAGGCATTAAACTGGTTTAGATCGTACTTATCAGACCGCTACCATTTTGTCTGTCTAAATGGGGAAAAATCCAGGATGATGTCAGTAGACTATGGGGTGCCGCAAGGATCCGTATTAGGCCCTCTGCTATTCTCAATATATATGCTACCGCTTGGTAATATTATAAGAAAACATGGAATTAATTTCCACTGTTATGCTGATGACACTCAATTATATATTTCATCACGACCGGACGAAAACGCTAAATTATCTAAACTGACAGCATGTGTTGAAGATATTAAATACTGGATGACGTGTAATTTTCTGCTATTAAATTCAGATAAAACGGAGGTATTACTTATTGGTCCAAAAAACTGCCCACAAAACCTTGCACAATACAACTTTACCTTGGAAGGATGTCCTGTCACTTTATCCACTACAGTAAAAGACCTAGGTGTTATACTAGACCGCAACCTGACATTCGAAAATCATATTTCATATGTTACAAGAACGGCATTTTTCCACCTTAGAAACATTGCTAAGCTACGTAACATGCTATCTATTCCTGATGCAGAAAAGTTAGTTCATGCATTCATGACCTCGAGATTAGATTACTGTAATGCTTTATTAGCTGGTTGTCCTGCATCCTCAATAAACAAACTACAGTTAGTCCAAAACGCAGCTGCTAGAGTTCTTACTAGGTCAAGAAAATATGATCATATAACACCAATTTTATCATCTCTACACTGGTTACCTATTAAGTTCCGTATCAATTACAAATTATTGCTACTGACCTATAAAGCCCTAAATGGTTTAGCTCCAGTGTATCTAACGGATCTTCTATCGCCCTACAACCCATCGCGCTCTTTAAGGTCACTAAACTCTAGGCTTCTGGTCATTCCTAGGATATCCAAGTCCACTAAAGGAGGGAGGGCTTTTTCACATTTGGCTCCTAAACTCTGGAATAGTCTTCCTGATATTGTCCGAGGTTCAGACTCGCTGTCCCAGTTTAAAACTAGATTAAAGACACATCTCTTTAGCCAAGCATTCACATTATAATTACCTTTTATACTACAGTTAAATCGGAACAACAGCATTAATATAATATTCTGAACAGCAGCTACGCTAATTATTTCCCATCTGCTTTTCTGTTGTTATCTCGGGACACTAGTCCCGAGGTAAATAGTTCGTCAGCTCCGGTTGGTATCCAGCCTCTCATGAAGACTTTGGATGCCCCAACACCTGTGATGAGACGACTCCACGCCTGTGAAGAGACGACTCAACGCCAGCGTTGTTATGGCCTAAATTAATACACGACTGATTATCTTTTTCGAACATTGTTCTTTAACATTGTGTTTTTTAACATTTTTTATACTGTTCATCTATGAAATGCACTTTCTGTAAAGCTGCTTTGAAACAATGTGTATTGTGAAAAGCGCTATACAAATAAATTTGAATTGAATTGAATTGAAATTGAATTTGCCGGTCCCGTTTCTCCTCGGTAGAGACTGGTCAGGTTTTGACCGCCTGCTCGCCACCCAGCCCGCCAGCGCGGCCGGGAACCACCCCAAACAGAAGACCTCCAGGAGGGCCCGACGGCGTCCCGTGTTGCTGGCCTCGGACAGCCCTAGAGATGGGGGTGGGGGTTTCTCCAAGGAGCAACACGAGGACGACCGTCTAAAACACTGTTGGGCCCAAGTGAGAGTGGTGGATGGGAAGGAGCTCCAGCCTGCGCCCCATCCCACTCCTCACTTCGTCATCAACAATGGTCTGCTGTACTGTGTCGCCCAGCGGAGGGGGGAGGAAACACTTTTGCTAGTCGTGCCCCGCTCCAAGACTGGGGCCCTGCTGGAGATAGCCCACACGCATCCGATGGCAGGCCACCTTGGATCCCGGAACACGATACAGCGCCTTCGGGACCGGTTCCACTGGCCAGGCCTGGAGGCCGAGGTCAAGAGGTTCTGTCAAGCCTGCCCAACCTGCCAGCGGACGTCGCCCCCTTCTTCCTCCCCCCAGCCCACTGATTTCGCTGCCCATCATTGAGGTGCCCTTCGAGCGGATTGGAATGGATCTGGTAGGGCCGCTCCCGAAGTCCGCTCGGGGCCATGAGCACCTCCTCGTCATCGTCGACTATGCCACCCGCTACCCAGAGGCCGTCCCACTCCGCAAAGCCACCGCCAAAGCCATCGCGCAGGAGCTGTTCCTGCTGAGTAGTCGGGTTGGCATACCGTCCCAGATACTGACTGACCAGGGCACCCCGTTCATGTCCAGAGTGATGGCCGACCTCTGTAAGCTGCTCCAGGTCCAACAGCTCCGCACGACCATCTATCACCCCCAGAACGACGGCCTGGTCGAGTGTTTCAACCAGACGGTCAAACGGATGCTGCGCCAGGTGGCGGCCAAGGACACACGCGACTGGGATCAGATGCTGCCTTACGTGCTCTTCGGAGTCCGAGAGGTTCCCCAGGCGTCCACGGGCTTCACCCCTTTCAAGCTTCTGTTCGGTCGACAGCCCCGCGGGCTCCTGGATGTCGCCAGAGAAGCCTGGGAGCAGCAACCAGCCGCCCACCGAACCAACGTCGAGCACGTAAGGCAGATGCGTGAACGGATTGACCGGGTCATGCTTATCGTCCGGAAACACCTCACACAGGCCCAGCGGTCCCAGCAGTGGCACTATAACCGGGTGGCCCAACCACGGGAGTTCCGGCTGGGGGACCACGTCCTGGTCCTGGTTCCCACGGCCGCCTGCAAGTTCCTCGCCACCTGGCAGGGGCCGTTCACCGTCACGGAGAAGGTCGGCCCAGTCACCTACCGAGTGCGCCAGCCAGAGAAAAGAAAGGTAGACCAGTTATACCATGTGAACCTCCTGAAACGTTGGGTCGGGACCGGACCCCACCTCTTCGCCCTCACCGCCATGGCTCCCGTGGTCGTCGACATGGATCCCCAGCTCTCCGCCACCCAGAAGTCCGAGCTGCAGCACCTGGTCAGTCAGTTTTCTGCGGTGTTCCATCCCCAACCCGGGAGGACTCATGTTCTGGAGCACGACGTCCGCACTCCACCGGGAGTCGTCGTACGGCAGCGGCCCTACCGGGTTCCGGAGGCTCGGCTACACACCATCGAGGAAGAGGTACAGGAGATGTTGAAGTTGCAGCCCTATCGTCATGGTCCCCAAGCCTGATGGTACCTTCCGCTTCTGCAACAACTTCCGTCGGCTGAACGAGGTCTCCGAGTTCGACGGATACCCCATGCCCCGAGTCGACGAACTCCTGGATCGCCTGGGAAGGGCCCGGTACATCTCAACCCTCGACCTGATGGAGAACGCCAAGACCGCGTTCTCCACCCCGAGCGGCCACTGGCAGTACCACGTCCTTCCCTTCGGGCTGCATGGGGCCTCCGCCACGTTCCAGCGCCTGATGGACATCTTGTTGCGGCCTCATCAAACCTACACGGCCGCGTATCTGGAAGACGTCGTCATCCACTCGGAGACCTGGGAGGACCATCTGGACCGGCTGTGGAAGGTGCTGTCGGAGCTCCGCCGGGCTGGACTGACCGCCAACCCCCGGAAGTGTCACCTGGCCCTCGCGCAAGCAAAGTACCTGGGCTACCAGGTCGGATGCGGCTTAATCCGACCCCAGGAGAAGAAGGTGACCGCGATCCGCTCCGCACCGCGCCCCACCTCCAAGACTCAGGTACGGGCCTTTTTGGGGTTAGCGGGGTACTACCGTGTTTTATCCATAACTTCTCCTCCTTAGCCTCTCCCCTGACAGACCTGACCAGGAAGGGGCAACCGGAGAAGGTCCAGTGGTGTACCAAGACGGAGACGGCGTTCCAGCGGATCAAGTCGGCCCTCACGGCAGAGCCCGTGCTCCACCACGCGCCCTTACAATGGATGGCCCGAGCGAAGGACACGAACGCCAGGGTGACTCGGTGGTTCCTCGCACTCCAGGACTTAAGCTTCACCGTACAACACCGAGCGGGGACGGCCAACGCCAATGCCAACGGTCTCTCCAGGATGTGGGCAGCTTTCGCAGGTCTGTCAGGGTCCACTCCCCGCCCTCTCCCAACTCCCCCACTTCTCAGCCGGAATAGGTCGACGCTTGGGGGGGTGGGGGGTGTGACAAGCGTCCCGAGCCTCCATCAGCGTCGCCCTGGAAACAGACCAGTCACACCTGCACCCGCTCATCACGGGCTGAGCGGTCACACCTGCGGATCGTCACGCACCCGCTATATCAACCGGAGAAACGACCAGAGAGGTGAGAGATGTCTCCACAAGACTCGGCTAAACTCATCCTCTGCTATTGCCCACAGACAGCAGCGTATGACCGCCAGCCACTACATGGGAGAAGAGCACGGACCCACACTGCACTGCGCAACACTAGGAGGACTGAAGACGAGACGCCGAGCACCCACCGACTGCACTCTACACTACTTCTTTGCACTTTCACCTTAAATAAAATCCACCCTTCGGGGAACTCACCTGCATCTTCGTGTCGTGTGCTTCTTCACCCCGTCACAATATATATATAAAGCTTTATCATATAAAGTGATCTCTTCAGAAGAAATTATTGATTGCCTAGACTTTCAATAGATGGAAAAATAAATCAATAATATAAAAATCTATAATATCTAAAATATCTTTTTGACAGTATATGCATAGTTTTTTCCCTGTGGTGTCGGAAATGGTATCAAATATCAATACTTTTCCAGGTATCATATCGAAGTTAGAAATTCCAGTATCGTACAAGGTCCTAGCATGCTGTTGACCTGCTATGCTGGATTTTTCCGCAGGGTTGGTAAGCACAAGAGACGTCTTTCAAAATCATTTTAAGAAACCTTACTAACCCGAAATGTTTGAATGGTAGTGTAGTTTGGCATATTTATGACAAGTTACCATATAATAAAACAGACATATGGAGGTAACTCTCACACCCTTAAGTACCCTACTGTAGTTAGTTACATTAATATATACATCAGGACTGAGTGTTTGCATACTTGCGGAATATATGTTGCAATATATTGCACAAGTTTACATAGTGCATGTGGAATATAGGCAAAAGGTAAACAGGTGTGGTTTCCATTCTGACTGCAATGGCATGAAAACCCCTGTGGCAAAGTATTTAGTTGGGGCGGATGAGAGAATCTGCCAAGATTTATGGTGGTGAAGCATTCAATATACATTCATCAAAGACAAACATGTCTTTCTCCATTTCCTTTCCTCTCTCTCTCGCACTCTCCTCCCCAGAGAGTTCAAGATGACTCAGTGTATCTGTAGAGGACAAAAGTGTATTCTATCAGCCTGAGACTGTACAATACTTGGCTCTGCCTTGAGCGCAGGAATGCCTGTGATCGCATTACAGCCTTCTAACAGTGACCTATCAGTTCTTGTTCTTCTACACTCTCCATTACTGATTTTCTATCACAAAAAAGCACCGTGGCGGCATTGAAAGTTTTTTTTATCATGTGTCAGAGATTACAGCACATGCACTCATTATGCTTCACACTCTGAGAGGACTTGGCTCAGAATACACATGTCCTCCCCCACACATATGTGCACGCACACTCACTCTCATCCATATTTATGGATCACTCACACATTATTGCATAGGTCTACGAACTAATTCAGCCTCTTTTGCTCTCAGTTTCTCTCTCTTTCTTCTCATTCTCTGCTCCTGGGGCTCAATGAAGGCGACTTTATTTTGATATTTCAGCACTTTTTGGAGCAGTTTTGCTTATTCCGCTGTTAACGGCATGCCTGTCGTTTCTGCTGAGACACACCAGCCGCTCTATCGGCTGTATCATCTATCACCACAGATACCAGCGTACAGAGAGCACTGACAGAAAGAAAAATACACAGTTAACAGCAGATAACCTTGAGACTCTATATCTAGACTAGAGCGGATGCCTTCACACACTCAATGGAAGAAAAGACGGCTGTAAAATAAGCACTAATGAAAGACATTTTGCCATAATTGCTCTGTTTCGAAACCTTGAGCTGCCCACTTAGACTTTTGAAATTCTCCCGATTTGAAGGCCAACTCTTATGTTTCTTTCTAAGATACCTAGTTTTGGCTAAATTGTCTGACAAAATGATGAAAATAGTACATTCACTTAATTGTATTGAATGTAGTGTACTTTAAATCTTAAAAGTATATATATTTTTAATTATATTTAATTATATACTTGCAGATATTATGATTTTAACAATATGAAAAGCCACCTAAATGGACTTAAAGAGAGCATTCTTTTTATGACTATTATTTCTTAATTTTGTAATAATGTTGAATTAAACATAGTACTTTAAGTACATTTTAAATAATTGTTTTTATAGTATTTTGTCATGCTTTGAAGAAGTGTGTTGACTGATATAATAAAGCGCAAGTAAAGTACTTGATTTTTAACTGTAGTGTGTTCAATGTTACATTTAAAGTTGATATATTTTAAATGCGCTAAATTGCAACTTCATCAAGAATGTGTATTTACAAATATATTTAAACATGTCATACAAGTTTCAATATAAATTATATTCAAGTTTTATAGTATTTTTTGTTAGTAAATACAGCTGTATACTTTAACCATATTTAAACAGACAATAGAAGTAATTGTAAATTTACATAGTACACTTTTTGAAATTACATACTTAAGTCCACAAATCAGATCTTAGGGGGCAATGCCCCCTTTTGCCCCCTCGTGGTGCCGGGCCTGGCTTTAAGATACTGGTATTCTCCTTTAAGGCACTAATATGTACCATTAAGGAACTAATATGAACCCTAGCCTCTGCTAGAATACTTTGTTGCAACATTTCTTCAAAATATTACTTTACTTGTGCATTTCTCTGCACTTTCAACATGAAATGTCCAGTGAATGCCATTAAAAGAGCATTACATTTTCTCCAAAACATACGATTGTGAATCTGGCAGTGTTTTATTATATTGTTGTATGCATCATGGCAGTTCAGAAATGAAATGTCCAGTGTCTGGCGCTAAAAGGTTAATGCTCTATCGATGTGAAAATAAACCATGCCCATTTAACTTGCTTCTACAAGTCTGACCAATACTAACCATTATTGGAAATGCTGAAGACTAATTTGGGTAAAGGGGTTGTCAAGTACCTAATTGAGAGGCCAAGGAAAGCAATAAGACAAACGTTTTGAAATATTGTCGTCTGTGATAATCACTTTAAAGGTGACAATAGGATGTAGTATTATTTTTTGGATCTTTCCACTACTGTTTTCTAGGTATGGGTAGATTAGATGGTAAACAAACAATCAGTTCTCCTAATCAACCTGTTAGATGCAGAAGAAATGGGCAGGAATAAAGATCTAAGCGACTACAAGTAAGCGACTATACCCGAGCTCTCTGCATCACAAGTGCAATGCTGTACCAGGTGAGTTACCGAATAAGTTAACTACATCACAAAAAGCCATATATATGGAGCTGGATATGTGATGCAAACTGTAATATTTTACAAATCATGCTCTATGGTACAAGCCTTTTGAGGTGGTAGCATGGCATTGTGCAAAGAACCGCATGAAAATAAGTCTTTATTAATCAATAATATCTGACCCTGTACACGTCACACACTTGCGGCAGGGTGTCATGGTGCTCATGAGGGTGTAGCAGGATGAAATGTTACTGCCGCTGGTTTAGAGTTTGTTCAAGGTATATCTGTCTAGCAACAGCAGAGCATATAAACCGCTTGAGCCTGCTCTCCTTTCTTTTCCTGTCCTTTGTCCTGCACGAGGGAAATGCGTGGGCCCGCTGCACTGACTCATACAACACTCACACTGAGAGAAAAACAGCCCACCCTCAGAGAAAGAAGGATGACGCTCTGTGAAGGAGAAGAAGAAGAAAGGCATAAAAATGAACAGTAAACCATCCAAGAGATATCTCTTTATTTTTCCGCTCTCTTTCTATCTCCATCCCACTCTTTTCTCCAGACCTCCCATGCATGAGTCCCTGCCGTTTGCTTCTTTTACAGATGGAGATCCTTTGAAAGCAGTTTGAGGTGTTCTATTTTTCTCCTCTTCTCGCCCTCTTCCTTTTTCATCTGTCTGCCAGCTCACAGCTCTTTGAATAACCTGAACATCACTTCATACACTTCATTCTCTGCTGTATAATTACCCACAGCATGAGAAAATGGAGCTGGCTTCAACCTGTACTGACCATTATTGAAAATGCTGAAGACTAATTTGGGTAAAGAGGTTGTCAAGTACCTAAGTCGACCAAATACCTTAGCCGAACACTTTAAAGGTGACTGAAGAAAACGTCTCAGAAGGATGTTAAAATACGTAATTTTAAAAAAAAAAATTTATCTTTCCACTTATGTTTTCTAGGTCTGGGTAGATTAGATGGTAAGCAAATAGTCTATTCACTAATCAATGTTTTGGATGCAGGAGAAATGGGCAGGAATAAAGATTTGAATGACTTGGCCAAATTGACAAGGGCCAAATTGTTAATAGCAAGGTTACTGGATCAGAGAAAGAGGTTGCTCCCGGTCAGCAGTGGTGAGAATTTACCAACAGAGAGGGACAAACCACAAACTGGTGACAGGGTGTTGGGTGCCCAAGGCTAATCGATGCACAAAGGTCACAAAGATGCCATCTGGTCCGAGCCAACAGAAGGCACAAGTCACTCAAAGTTTTAATGATGCTTATAGGAGGAATGTGTCACAACACAATGCATCACATTGCGTATGGGGATGCATAGCCACAGACCAATCAGAATGCCACTGCCAAAAGTGCCTACAGTGGACATTTGAGCATCTGAACTGGACCTTGGAGCAGTGGAAGAAGATTGCCTGGTCCAATCAGTCCCATCTTCTTTTACAGTACATCACATGGACAGTTGTTTACATGTGTACCATTTACATGGGGAAGTGATGGCACCAGGATGCACTGAAGGATGATGACAAGCCAGTGGCTAGTCCTTTGGGAATGTTCTTCTGGGAAACCCTCGGTCCAGCCATTCATGTGGATGTAAATTTGACACGTGCCGGCGGTGCCGCCTATCTAAACATTGTTGCTGACCAGGTACACACATTCATGACAGGTGTTCCCTGGTGGAAATAGCTTCTTTCAACAGGATAATGCACACTGCACACATTGATCAGGAATGGTTTATGAAGAGTTTCAAGGTGTTGCCCTGGCCTCCAAATTCCCTAGATCTCAATCCAATTGAGCATCTGTGGGATGTGCTGGTTTATATATATATAATTAATTAATTGCACTTGTAATTGAAATAGCCAGAAACCACAGGATGTTGAAATGGAATGGCAGGAAGGACAGTTAACAACAGCAATTATATTAGCTTGTGACTAATATATTAGAAATATGATTGAGGCCGCACAATTACATTCCAAAGGAAAAAAGACGCCACAATAATTTACACCTCACAAAGAATAACAGTCACTTTTATATTGGTTACTTTACTGAAATGTGACATCCTCAATGATTCTCAGCTGACAAATGCAATCCCTGGAAGGTGCAGCCTTTGAATTGAGACAGTCATTTAGTCCACATAAACTCCACTCCTTCCATTCAGTTGTGCCTCCATCCAATCAACAACTGAGAACCAATTCATTGACATGCATTTTTTTTCACGTCACATACCTGTTTTTGCCCAAAACACAAAATCTAAATAAATGTCATACACTATTCCAAATGCCCCAAAATAAAATAAAACCATTTTATGCGTCAGAGATCTGATTTGGAAGAACTGTCAACCGACTAAGCAGAGAAACTTTGCAGTGGTTTAAATAAAAGTGGAGAGAAACAACTGGTGTGAGTTTGAACTGATTCTCCTGTTACATCCCTCCATAAGACTGGTAATTATAACTGATACAAGTCTTGTAAAGCAGCCCGAGGGCCTGTTATTAATATCTCCTGACAACACACTCACTCATACAGTGGAGAGGAGCAGAACTGATAAAGATGTAACAATTGAAATAGAAGCTCTATATCTCAATGTGATGTTAAGACATCCGTCTTTGCTCTGGATATGTGAAAACGAGAGAAGCAAAAAGATTCTAACAAATGAAACAGGCCCACAGAAGTGCTACTTCGGGCTGTGGTGGATAATGACACTGTACACACACACACACACACACACACACACACACACACACACACATTCAATCCAAAAAGCTCCAAATGTGCCAATATTACACACAGATCCAGTGTGTGCTGTCACTTTAGAGAAATCCTTCTGGGTTTCTGCAGACTGACTGAAATTTTAGGTTGGTATCAGAAAAAGAATATGAAAAACCTTCCCATGAACAGGAGTCACAGGAAGCAGTTAACCCTCAATGTTCTAGCCTGGCAAAACTCTTACCAGCTATTAGAGTCAAAGTGTCAAGCCATAAACATAACTTTGAAAGGTAATATGCTTACACATTTAATTGCTCACCAGGTGTTAAACTGAAACCTGCTACCTGAAATCGCTGAATTATAATTGATACTTCAATGTAGTTGTTTTAGTTGTTTACTGTTCACACTCACATTCATCTTCAGTAATGGTTATAATACAATTAAAATGCATTGTTTTAGGTCAAAAACTCTTTACAGGAATGTCATTTTGTTTTAATAAAATTTGAGGACAGATTGTGTTTATTTTCTCAGTACTCAAAACAAAAGGGTGCGGCCTGCGCATTCAACTCCGTTCTCCGTCACTTCTCAATTCAAATCAACAGGTGTGCTCTCCAGAGCTCTCCGACACTCAGCACACAAGTCCTCAGCTGCTCTCTCTCCCCTAAGCCTCCTCTCTGCCGGCTTTTAACGGTCTTTCCACGCCCATCACTGGAACAAGACACATGTGTACTTAAGCTGCACTTAAGTTATTCGTTTGCACTTAAGTTATTCGTCATTTGACCCACTTAAAGTGTACTCGTCTCCCGACTCTCTCTCCCGTCACAGACCTCGCTAAACCACGCCCCCCCTGCCACCTACCCCCACCGCCCGACTCAGGCCGGGGAGCAGATGAATGCAAAATCAGAAAATAAAATCAGATGAATGCAAGAGAGGCCCACCACACAGAGCAGCCTTTATTTGAGTGAGGGCCTGCTGACACTGCTCCGTCCACCGGGTCTGGTGCTTCCTTTTTAGTGAGATCAGTCAGCGGGCTAGCAAGCTCAGAATAATTAGGCACAAACCTTCTATAATACCCCACTAGCCCCAGGAACTGTCTCACCTCCTTTTTGGTCTTTGGTCGTGGACAGGTTGCAACTGCTGCCGTCTTATCAATTTGGGGACGCACCTGCCCATGACCTAAGTGGAAGCCCAGATACCTGACCTCCACCCGCCCAATTACACACTTCTTCGGGTTGGCCGTCAATCCAGCCACCCTCAGCGCCCTCAAGACAGCCCTTACATGCTCCATATGTCGCCGCCAATCATTACTATAAATGACTATGTCGTCCAGATAGGCGGCGGCATACGCAGCATGCGGCCGCAACACCCGGTCCATGAGACGCTGAAAAGTGGCTGGAGCCCCGAAGAACCCGAAAGGAAGTGTGACAAATTGGTGCAATCCGAATGGCGTGGTGAAGGCTGTTTTTTCCTTAGATAAAGGTGACAAGGGGATCTGCCCGTATCCTTTTGTCAAATCCAGTGTCGAATAAAATCGAGCGGTGCTGAGCCGATCAAGCAATTCATCAATCCTCGGCATTGGATACGCGTCGAATTTCGACACAGCATTCACCTTGCGGTAATCAACACAGAAACGCACCGAGCCGTCCGTTTTAGGTACCAAAACTATCGGGCTGGCCCAATCACTGTGTGATTCTTCTATTACACCCATATAAAGCATTGCCTCTAATTCCTTCCGAACCACTTTTTTTATGTTCCGGAAGACGATACGGCTGGCCGGCTCTGTATCAATATGGTGCTGAATGAGATTCGTCCGGGAAGGGGCGAGAACACGTCCGCAAAATCTGCCTGCAACTTGGCCAGGTCAGTGAGTAGTGGAGCGGCTAAGTGATATAATCGTTCAGTTTATGATACAAGCGTGAAAATTGGCATGAGCAGTCTCCATGGGTCACTTGACAAGAAAATTGTCCGAGCCACTTGAAATTTCAAGATGGCGGCCATTTTTCAAGATGGCCGACACCTTAGTGGAGCAGTTAAGTCATATAGTGGTTTATTTGGTGATACAAGCATGAAAATTGACATGAGCAGTCTCTGATGGTCACTAGACAATAAGCCACCCACAGCTATTTGAAATTTCAAGATGGCGGCCATTTTTCAAGATGGCCACCACCTTAGTGGAGCAATTAGGCTTAAGAAATCATTTAGTTGGTGATACAAGCATGAAAATTGCCTTGAGCTGTCTCTAAGGATTGCTTGACAAGAAACTGCCCACAGCAACATAAAATTTCAAGATGGCGGCAATTTTTCTGGATTACTGCCGCCCACCATGTGGATCTTTAAATGGGTCATCAGGGTTAATTGAGGTAAGTTCATGCCTTAACCCTACACTTAGTCCGATCGTTCATCCAATGCCATTTATATCCCATGCGATCTGTACACCATCCGGTTAACTAAAACCCCATTAACCTTGGCTCGGCTCTCCCGCGCTGGCACAACCTGTCAATTCAGGTGCGGCTATCTAACCGTTTTGGGGTAAATTAGACAGCATTTGGGATACTAACTTCACAATTAGCTGACATTGAACCCCACTCTGAGTTTAACAGCAGTGATATATCACCAGTGTGCCCTGGTAGTGCAGATATTCACTCTTGTCTAATCTATCAATAATCAACAAATCAACACTGTCAACTGTATTTTGATGCGTTCAAAGTTGTTCTTTAGAATAATCTAAAACATATAAAATAAAATGACACCAAATCGTCCTTAATGAAAAAAAAACCCCAATACATTTCTATCGGAAAATTGATCTTTTGAGGATCCAGGGGTTGGCCATCTTGAAAATAGAAATTTCAAGTGGCTGAGAGTGTTTTCTTGTCAAGCAATCCTTAGAGACAGCTCAAGGCAATTTTCATGCTTGTATCACCAACTAAATGATTTCTTAAGCCTAATTGCTCCACTAAGGTGGTGGCCATCTTGAAAAATGGCCGCCATCTTGAAATTTCAAGTAGCTGTGGGTAACTTATAGTCTAGTAACCATCAGAGACTGCCCATGCCAATTTTCATGCTTGTATCACCAAATAAACCACTATATCACTTAACTGCTCCACTAAGGTGTCGGCCATCTTGAAAAATGGCTGCCATCTTGAAATTTCAAGTGGCTCGGACAATTTTCTCATCAAGTGACCCATGGAGACTGCTCATGCCAATTGTCACGTTTGTATCATAAACTGAACGATTCTGCCAAACATAAGCACTTAGCCGCTCCACTAGAGCTGAGACGTGAGAGGTGATCTCCCCCTGGGGCCAGAGCGATAGATTTTGTGCTAGTAATCACTTCTGGCCCGAGATCTTCCTCTGTCCCAATTACCGTCATCAGCATTACTGATTCCGCCTCGCTCCATTTTTTCAGGAGATTAAGGTGGTAAATTTGACGTGTCCCGCCCCTGTCCGTGCGCACTACCTCATAATTAAGATCCCCGACCCGCTGTGTAACCTCAAAGGGCCCTTGCCACTTCGCGAGTAATTTTGAGCTTGATGTGGGCAGCAATACAAGGACTTTATCTCCCGGTGAAAATTCTCGCAGTCTAGTACCTCTGTTATATAGCCGGGCCTGTTTGTCCTGAGCCTGCAACAAATTCTCCATTGAAAGCCGCCCCAAAGTGTGGAGTTTTGTTCTCAGGTCCAAGACAAACTGAATTTCGTTTCGACCCTCAGAAGGACCTTTCTCCCAAGTTTCCTTTAGGACATCTAACACCCCATGTGGTTGACGCCCATAAAGTAGCTCGAAGGGGGAAAACCCTGTTGAGGCTTGCGGAACCTCACGTACAGCGAATAACAGAGGTTCCAACCATTTATCCCAATTTTTGGCGTCTTCGTGAACGAACTTACGAATCATGGTTTTCAACGTGCGATTAAAACGTTCCACCAGTCCGTCCGTTTGTGGGTGATAGACGCTGGTCCGGATCGATTTAATGCCCAATAATTCATATAGTTCCCTTAACATGCGTGACATAAACGCTGTGCCCTGATCCGTGAGGATCTCTTTCAGGATCCCCACGCAGGAGATTAAAGGAAACTGAGCATCCACAACACTTTTTGCCGAAATGTTACGGAGCGCTACTGCCTCCGGGTATCGTGTTGCATAGTCTACTATCACTAATACAAAGCAATGCCCCTGTGCCGATCGCTCTAATGACCCGATGAGGTCCATCCCAATTCTTTCGAAGGGGACCTGCATCAACGGAAGAGGGCACAACGGCGCTTTTGGAGAGGCCGGTGGATTAACCAGCTGTCAATCACGACAAGACGCGCACCACCTGCGCACGTTCTCGTGAATGCCCGGCTAAAAGAACCGGGCCATTAATCGATTCAGTGTTGTTCCCTGTCCTAAGTGTCCAGCCATGGGCAAAAAAAAAGCATTTCCCGGCAGCTTTTTGGTATTAACAACTGGGTTGCATTTTCTTTTGTCTGAGCGTCTTGCGTCACTCTATACAACCGGTCTTTTATAATAGCAAAATAAGGAAAAGACAGCGGGCGGTCCGGCTGGAGGGACTGGCCCTCGATGGTACGGACCTGTTCAAAGGTGTGTTTCAGCGATTCATCCTGAGACTGCTCCAGGGGAAAGTCATCGTGTTCTAAGAGAGTCAGTCTCTGAGTCCCGCTCGTTTCCCCTGAGTCAGCACTCAGTGGTCCCGGTTCAGTCTCTCCCACCTGCACGACCGCTGCCCCCTCCAGTTTTCCTATTTTACAAGAGACATCCACACACAATTGTCCCAATAATTCCCTAAAAGCTGGCCAATTGGTTCCCAGAATCAGTGGATGCTTGAGGTGCGGATTAACGGCCACCTCCACACTATGCTTTTGACCCCGAAATTGAATCACACCTGACACTACAGGATATTTTACACACCGTACCTGAACCACGCGGCTTGTATCCAATGCCTCAGGCTGAATCAGGCTTTGGTGGATTGAGGTTTGCTTACATCCTGAATCCACCAGAGCCGGATAGGTTCCCCCCCTTAATACTCACAGGTATCTGGTACCAGCCAGCTTGACCGGGGGCAGTCTGCGGGACATCTGGGACCCGGATCATTGTCCGATGATGGAAGTGATGGAAGACGCAACGCCAACAGGACGGCCCAGACCTACCGGCCACCCTGGTGGTGGTAAGTGGGCCCGGCGATGGCCGTGGAGAGAGCGGACCAGGAGCTTCGCCAAAGCTGGGCCCCGCCCCCCTAGGTGGAGCTTGCGCTTGCCCCATATACTCTGCGCTGCTCCCACCCCTCCCTCGGGGTGGAAATCGGGGCGGGATTGTAGGATGGGACCTAGGCAAAGGGACTGGCTTAGGGAGAGGAGAAGAAGAAGAAGAAGAAGAAGAAGGGGAGAGAGATGTTAAAGGTCCGCCGACCCCTGGACATGCCACCAGGTGAGTCCAGCGACTTCGGTCGGTGGCACTGGACCCACTAAGCCGTTCTTCTGGGAAGCCGAGTGATAAACTGCTCCAGCGCCACCAGGACAATGATTTTGTCGACGTCGCTTCCCTCAGCCAGTAGCCATTTCCGGCAAGAGTCCTGGAGCTGTTGGGCCATCAATCGACCGAATCGCTGGCGGTGTTGCTCTGGGCTTCGGCCGTCCCGCTGCAGAATGGCCCTCTTCAGGTCGTTGAAGACCAGGAGGTTCTGGACAGGTAGTTGGTGGGCTGCCGTCTGGGACTCCCCCGACAGCAGGGGAATCAGCCTCATTGACCATTGATCCCGAGCCCAACCTGCCGCCTCCGGATCAAGGAACACCTCCGGATCATCCTGCGGGCCCATCTTATTCAGCGGCAGGTGGGTGCTTTGGCTCGAGATCGCTGGGACCTCTGTCCGAACCTCCCGGTCCACCCAGCTCAGGAACCTCTCGCAGTCCTCCTGCTGTCCCTGTACAATCGCCTGGAAGCGGCGCTCTTGGTCGCTTCTCAGGTCGAGCAGGGCCTGGTGTTGTTCCTGATGCAGGACCGCGAGGGAAGAGATGATTTCAGCAAATGGCGTGGTGGTTGGCGGGGTTTGCATGGTGGCAGCCGCTTCTTCCTTCCCGGGTTTCGGCACCACTGTAACACAGTTCAGGTTCTTTTGTAAGGAGGGAAGGAAGGAAGAAGACAGGGTCGGCTTGCTGGGACTCGTGTGTTTATTTTCTCAGTACTCAAAACAAAAGGGCGCGGTCTGCGCATTCAACTCCCGTTCTCCGTCACTTCTCAGTTCAAATCAACAGGTGTGCTCTCCAGAGCTCTCCGACACTCAGCAAACGAGTCCTCAGCTGCTCTCTCTCCCCTAAGCCTCCTCTCTGCACTTGACCCACTTACGGCGTGCTCGTCTCCCAACTCTCTCTCCCGTCACAGACCTCGCTAAACCACACCCCCCCCTGCCACAATCCCCAAATCGAATGTTTACATTTTTTTAATAATTGAATATACATTTATAATACTATCCTCCCTTGCTGTTGGGAGAGCTGCTTTTTTCTTTCTGTCTGCTGTAACGCATCTTTATATGTTTTATCCTTGTTGTAAAGTCAATGCAATAATGTTTTTTGCTGTTGGACCAAATGGAAACACAAAAATAATATGTATTATAATCTCACATATGCCTCTATAAATGATTACCCTGCTGTATAGTTAGTTTACCTCCACGTTCCAATGCTGGGAATGTTAAAAGAGTCTATTGTAAGGAGTAAAAAGTATCAGTGAGTAAATGTACAAGCATGAAGTTTCAATGGTGCTCAAGTAAAGTACAAATTGCCCAAAATAAAGCATAATTATAGTAATGAAGCACAATTGCTGAAGTAATTTACACCCCTGGCTCTTACGCCCTCTGCTCATGGTTGTGGGTGCTAGATATATGTGAGCAACATGATATTAGTTCCCTGGAATAGGATGTGTGTCTGGAGTGGGGGTGGGTGATAGGAAAAGAGGGAGAGAGAGGTGGATAGATGTGTCTGCTGTGTGCTGGGACACAATCAGAGTAAATCAGGCTAAAGGCCTGGGCCTCAGCCATCTAAAGCACGTCATTTCATTAGCCTTATTTATGGCCCTCCAGCCCACCAGATGACCCTCTCTCTCTTTCCACCCCATCATCCCTCTCTCTCCCGCTCTCTCTTTCATCCTCCCACAGAATCCTGGCAAGCTCTGCTATCTTTTTTCCTCCATCCTTGAACTTGCATCTATATTTTTTCCCATTGTGGATCTCCACCTTATTCATCGCAAGTAAACTGACAGTGCTGTGTAAAAAATTGCATGGGATGAGTTATTTTATTCAGCTTGGGGAGACTGTGCAGGGCTTATGTATGAGATCTGTGAATGATGCCCTCTTGTTTTGATGCAGCGAGATAATATGTCTGTAACCGCATAAATATTTATGATACATTCTACGGATCGTAGCTTGATAATCTCAGAAGATTTACTTCCCCTGCCTGCTGCATTTTTATACGCGGCAGATCATTCGTTTCCCAAATGTTAATGCGGTGTCCTTACTTTTCCCTTCTGTACTCCCAGATATCTCCTGATCCCTGCAGAGTTATAGGGTGCAGGAGAGCATTTTAATGTGCTCTCTTTGATGAATATGGGATTTTCCTATCTAAAGGCTGTCAATCTTCTCTCCTTCGTGTTTTGTGCCAAGTTCCTGTTATGAAGACGAAAACCTCTTTTTTCCTTCGCTGTGAACTCAAAAATAGCCTGTGGAAATATCAAACAACTGTACTCTCATGTGGCACAATGGTTGGAAAATAGAAGAAAAGGCATGTGGAGCTTGATGCTATAGGTTATTCTAGGTGGCTGCAAGGTGTTTTGGGTGGTTGCCTACTGAACCAACTGAAGTGAAAATTTAGAATTTTTTCCCCCTCAGAAAAGTAGAAGCACACATATCACCATCAAGCTGTGCTATTTGAGGTATAATTCATGTCCATCATTTTTTCCATCCAAGTTGCAAATTTAATTTCTACGATTAATTGGAATTTAAAAAATATATATATTTGAAAATAAAGCAGTGTTTCCATCCCATCCCAAAAACATCCCTTCTAGGATAATGAGTGCAAAATGGAAGTTATAGCTGCTGAAGAAGCGAATGTGGATTTATTTGAAGTGCACAGATCAAACACGTTTACACACAAAGGAGAACTTATCACAAGAAATTTTACAAGACGTGTACATGAATTTGTTTTTAACCTAGTTGTAATGTTAATGAATTTCAAGTATTCTAAATGAGTGACCACAATGTTACTCGTTTGCATAAAACACACACAACCTTTCCAATTTCCACACAGCTTTTATCACTCTTGGCAAACATACAACAGTCTCTAAAGAGGCATTCTCTTTTAAGAGAACATGCTGTCATGTTTGGTTTTGGTTCATGCTTATGTTTTCATGTTCTTGTTTTCAGGGGGTATTCCAGAAAGCAGGTTATGTGACAGGTTATGTTTAAGCAAGTGGATAACCTCAACTTTTGGTTCCAAAAATGGAGATAACTTTCAGGGTAAGTAGCCATAGCAACTCACTCTCTGAACATAACCTGCTCCAGATTAGCATCAAACAAACAATATAATCCTTATTCTCAGTGAATAAAGATTACTCATTAAACGAAGAGATTGAAAATATGATTGCACAACCACCAAATAGGTGGCGATGTGCACTAAGTAGGTTATGTAAATCGCCATATCTCTCTGTTGAGAATGTCTTGTGTGTTAACTGGGAATATACTCTGAGTTGTCTGAACTTACTCCCGGACTCGTTTTTGGAAGCAGCATACCTCGAGTAAGCAAGGTTTGGGTTAATCAACCGAGAGTTCAAGGTATATGTGACGGTAAGTTAACATTGCTTTGTGCTTCCCTTAGGTGTGTTCGACATCGGCTGCGGCTGGATGCAACTGATCAGCGAGAGTAGCCGCGTGCAGGTGGGGAGGAGCTGCAAACGGAGACGTGAAGTCGGACACTTTCTGCTTCCCACAGTGACGTTCGCGCTGTGTTTGCATACTTTATCAGCTGAAGTGAAATAAATGCAATATTTGGCAATACACAGATGTAATACTTTATGTACTGCTTAATACAGCGTGTGTTTGTACAAGAATAAAGTTCAACATGTAATCCTACACTATCAATGAAGTGGGGTCTACATTTTTATCAGTTTTATTTTGATAAACATGACAACATAACATCGCGACTACATGAAAGGAGGTTTTACTGTAATAAAAAAAAGATTTGTACGCATTAGTGGAGCTGAAGGTTTTAGAATAAACACGAAACGCGTGATCGCTGTCATGCGGTGAATCTGGCCAATCGTGGAACAGCTGTGTCGTCATCAGAGTCCATGTAGCCTCGTGCAGCTGCTCTGGAGAAACTGCACCGGCTGTATTAGCCGACTGGTCTCGAATCGCTCCCGCGGCACATTGTTGACATACGTCACGTGGCGTCTGTGCTGCCTCAAGTCGGACAAAATTTCTAACCGGAATGCACTGCTTCAAGTCAGCCACCGATCGGTTTGCGCATCGCTGGGTGAAGTCGAACAAGCCTCTTGGTTCTTGTGTTGTGTTATGTTGTCATTGGTTCATTGTTTGAATGTTCTCAGGTGTACCTTGTTAGTCATTAGTCTCTGTTTATAAATAGACTTCATGTTTCCATTGTCTCTTGTCTAGTATTTTTCATGTAACCGCTGTTTGGTGAGTTTTATGTTTCTGTTGCTGGTCAAGTTAATCAAGTCTTTGTTTATTTTGTTCATGTTTAGATTAAATAAACTGAACATGGGTTCTCACTATGCACTATGCCTCAGTGGACTCCTGTTACAGAATACTAGACCTAAAACACGAACCCAACAGTTGCTCTTCTTTGACTATGCCAGGGGAATCGCCCTATCAAAGAATATGTGGCAGAGTTTTGTAGACTGTGTTGCCAGATAAACATTAATGACGTTGCATTAAAGGACATTTTTCGAATGGGTTTGAATGAACTCATCTGCTCAAAGCTACCTGGAGGGAAAATAAATATATATATAAAAAAAAAAAAAAATTATATATAGCAATATATCAACCATGGCCTGTTATTAAGTGGTTCTTCACTTACTGTGGAAATTGTGGATGAGTGGCCCTGCAATCCCATAGTACCCACCAAGTCAGTGCCTGTTCACATCATGGCCGCAACGCCAGGGTCTCCAGTCATCATGACCATCATATCAGAGTCTCGTCATGTTGCGTCCGCCATGCTAGAGTGCCCTAACTTCATGGGTGTTCGAGTCTCTCCTACAGAATTTTTTTGGAGGGGGGGCTATAGTAAATATGCTCCAGTGGATGCGGAGCTTGGCTCATGATGGATCTTCTCAGTCACTGGCTATCTCAGGGTGGACAAGATTAACTGCCAGTGTTAGGGTCAAGTCCAGTGGTCCCAAGTCCAAGTCCAGTGGTCTTAGAAACTATCCCTCTGTCCATAGTGCTGCCTGTGAAGGCCTGCCACTGCTTCCTGGTCCTGGCCCACCATTGCTCCATAGCCAAAGTCTACCATTGTTCCACGACCCAAGTCCACCACTGCACCACGTCTCTCTGCTCCACAGTCTAGGCCCACCAATGCTCCATAGTCTGCCACTGCACCATGGCTAAGACCCGCCAGTGCTCCACAGCCCCTCCATGTCTCTTGTCTAGTATTGTTTGTGTAACTGCTGTTTGGTGAGTTTTGTTTCTGTTCCTGGTCAAGTTAATCAAGTCTTTGTTTATTTTGTGTTTTGTTCATGTTTAGATTAAATAAACTGCACATGGGTTCTCACTACGCTCGCCTCAGTGGGCTTCTGTTAAACGCACAACACTATTCTCAAGCAATATATGCTGTCCTCAAAGCAAGTTTAAGGCCACCAAGATGTGATTTTTCTATTTTTATTTTTTTCACATGTTTAGTTGTTCCTATGTTTCTCTTTGTAAATTTAGAATAATTTAGATCAAATGTTAATAAATCATTATTTGTACGTGAAAATGTAGATACTGCGCACAAATTTGGGCATATACATAGTTAGTGAGTGTGGTTCGACTTGAAGCGATTGCAATTACTTTGCAAAGACCAATCTGTGTATGACATGAAAATACAGCAAGAGCTTAAATTTATTATTATTATACACAAGCGCATATATATTTTAAATTTTATTTTTTGATTTGCATGTTTGTTTCTCTCCAGCATTTTTAATGCAGTATTTCAAAACTAGTATATGGAAGTCTAGCCAGTAATACTTAGTTATAGGTTTGTTAAAATCAGTAACCCAGCACTAATGATCATTCACTGGATTTCCTCATCTCTCAGTTCCCTGTAGCTAACAGGGAACATTCTCAGAACTTTGGCACAAGGTTCTCTCAAAGGTTTTTTCAGTAATGTTAGAATGTTCATTCAAATGTATCTGGTGTTTATTAATGTTCTCAAAATTAATGTGCACAAAATATTATCTATACATCATTCATGGAATGTTTTACTTGGATGTTCAACTTTGTTTTTTATTTTTTTTATTTTTTAAAGTTAGTAGTTTCAGCATGTTAGAACATTAAAATGTAACATTCCAATAATGTTTGCAAAATTATAAAATGGAATGTTCCTTTAAAATTCACATAACCACGAAAAAACCTTTTTTAAAACATAAAAAAACGACTGGACGTTTTGAACTTTCAGAGAACATTCAGAAATCTTAGAACATATTTTTGTTAGCTGGGTTAATGCTAACAGAATTCAGATTATCGTTCCTAAGGACAAACATATAGCAGCTGTCTTAATGCATGCTTGCCATGATGGGTTCTCCCAGGATCGATACTGTAAATATATGTAAACCTGTTTATACAGTCATACAAACACTCCAGCTGAGATGGTCTATAATGGAAAGCCAAGACCGGTAACTTTGCCAAATTTTGTAGAGGAAAGGATAGTGTGGGTGGTTTCTTTTTCTGTGTGTTTGTGTGTGTAACAGACTGCTGTACAGAAAGTGTGCTGTGATTGCAGCCTACTAGGAGTACCATAAGACACTTTTCTGAGAGTGCTGAACATAACAAGAGACAGAATAAAGAACTGGGGAAAAGAGTGTTGGCTGCAGGCCCAAGGAAGGCAGACACTGGAATACAGGCTGGAATGTCAAGTATGCGAGTGGTCAATAGGGCCATCTGTGTATGCCTGCTAAAGAACCAAAGAAAGAGAGCGAAAAGAAAGAAGAATGATTACACTAAACGCTCTGGACACCAGTGTGCAAAAAGTTTCCTTTTAGGGTTTAGGTTAGGGTCAGTTTATATTAAAGGGTTAGCTCACCCAAAAATGTAATTTATGTCATTAATTACTCACCCTCATGTGGTTCCAAGTGCTTTGTTCATTCATAACACAAATTAAGATATTTTTGATGAAATCTTTCTGACCCCTCCAGACAGCAACACAAAAACCTCTTTCAAGACTCAGAAAGAGTGTAAAGAGATCGTTAAAATAGTCCATGTACCTACAGTGGTTCAACCTTAATGTTATGAAGCGTCAAGAATACTTTTTCTGTGCAAGAACAAACAAGAATAACTATTCAACAATTTCGTCTAGTCTGTGTCAGTCTCCTATGCAGTTTACGCAACAGTGCAGCGCTTTCGAGTTCTACAGCAGCCAATGCTGTTCACGTGAGCACCATGACGCATGCGTGTGATGACGTGGGAGCTGCACTGTATTTACAATGTAAACTGTGTAGGAGACTGACGCAGACGTGAAGAAATTGTTGAATAAAGTCGTTATTTTTTTGTTTGTTTTTGCGCACAAAAAGTATTCTCGTTGCTTCATAATATTAAAGGAACATGCCGACTTTTTGGGACTTTAGCTTATTCACCGTATCCCCCAGAGTTAGATAAATCCGTACATACCATTCTCCTCTCTGTTGCAAAAGTTGCGATTTTCTAGACCGATATGGCTAGGAGGGACTATTCTCTCATTCCTGCGTAATAATCAAGGAACTTTGCTGCCGTACCATGGGTACGGCGCAATGATATTGCACAGTGCCTGAAAATAGTCCCCAGCACGCTCTCTGTGCAAGCAGGTTGTCACGTTGGTTATGTTGACGGAAGTTAGCCTATTTTCAGGCACTGTGTAATATCATTGTGCCGCTGCACCCATGGTACAGCAGCAAAGTTCCTTGATTATTTCGCATGAATGAGAGTATAGTTCCCAGCCATATCGGTCTAGAAAATCGCAACTTTTCATTTTCCGTCTGTCTTGGTACACGATGTAACTATACACATCACAACATGTAAATAGGAAAATGTTGACATTATTTTGTCACAAGAGCAGTAGGCTAGCTGGAGCCATTTACCTCCATTCTTTGTGCTAAGCTAGGCTAGCGGTGGGTGCGTCACTGCGTCAGACAGAGTTATGGCACGCACGGAGATGAGAATGGTATGTATGGATTTATCTAACTCTGGGGGATACAGTGAATAAGCTAAAGTCCCAAAAAGTCGGTGTGTTCCTTTAAGGTTGAACCCCTGTTGTAACATGGACTCTTTTAACAATGTTTTTTTACTGCCTTTCTGGACCTTGAAAGTGTTAATTACATTGCTGTCTATGGAGGGGTCCTAGAGCCCTCAGACTTCATTAAAAATATCTTCATTTGTGTTCCGAAGATGAACGAAGGTCTAATGGGTTTGGAACGACATGAGGTTGAGTAATGACAGAATTTTCATTTTTGGCCGAACTCTTTAAGGCAGTAGTTAACTTTAGTGGGCTGAAATGTTTACAGCGTGTGACTATTAGACATTCTCACTTATATAGCTTCTGAGGTCTGCGTATGTAAACCGTGTCGACTGTGTGTAGCTCCTAAAGCTAAGCTCTTCCTGTAGACAGAGGGAAAAACATTGAAGAGCTGATGATTTATCTCTACCATTACTCAACACACCCTACAGCCATTCTGCCAGTGCTCTTCTCTCTCTTTGTGTGTGTGTGGTGGGCTGGAGGATATGAGATTAATTTAAAGCCCACCCCACATCCTCACTTTTATTGATGTTGTATTTTACAGATATATTTTCTGTTCATTTCTGCTCCTTCTTTCTTTGAGGAAATGTCACCTGCTCCTCATATCCTCTATTATTTTATTCTCCCTCTCTTTCTTTCTCGGCTGGGGAGGGATAATTCTCTGGAATGTTCCCCCTGTTCTCTGGTTGCGGTAATGAATGCCAGCTCTGGTACGTTACATTTTGTCTAGACCTCTCTCTCTCTCTGTCCCTCTTTTGCTGATCGAGAATTTGTGGTATAATTGTAATGATACTATATATAACTCACATGCTGTTCCAAATATGTCTCCTCATTTTTATTATCACCGCTCAAATCTTTTCCTATTACTTTTCCTTGTAGACTAATTATGTAATGCCTAAAATGGGTTCATTTTTCAAAGTTTTGACGGGTGGCTTCATTTCCGCAGATGAGAAGTAACAAAAAGCGTAACGGAGTGTGTGTGTGTGTGTGTGTGTGTGTGTGTGTGTGTGTGTGTGTGTGTGTGTGTGTGTGTGTGTGTGTGTGTGTGTGTGTGTGTGTGTGTGTGCGCGCGCTGGAAGACTTTGAGTAATCTGTGTGGCGAGAGTCTGGAATGTAGATGATCTGTCCGAGGAATCCTGCATGTGGAATTGTTATCACAGATGTGGCTGTGTGAAGTAACCATCCACCTAAGCGTATCTAAATAAAAGCGGCGTTTTCTTTTTCTCTTTCTTGTCAGCCAAATTCATTTGTCACTTTTGTGCCATGGTAATGTCTTCAGCTGTATCAACAGGGACAGCTACTTTGAGCACCTTCCATCATTTCCAACCCCCCTCTCTCTGCCCGCTGCCTCTGTTGATGTAGCTCATCATTAATTTGAGCTAGCCTAATGGCTCTCTCCTAGATAACCACCAATTTAGAGGCTTTGAAATCAATAGCTTGTAGCTAAAGCTTTGCTTGCAGAAGAACCAGCAGGGATAAGACTTTGATGCCGGCTTAGATATAAATGTGTGTGTGCAGCTGAGCAGATTTTTTTTTTTCCAAAAGCAAGAACAAAAGACCAGAAGAGGAAGGCGTTGTGGTGAGAAGGGACTATTGCTTTGCTTCCAATGAATCTGAATGTTTTTTTAATATAATATGCAGAGACTGAAAGTATGCAATTTGTAAAGGTTCATTCTCCCAAATAAGTGTTGAAGACAGCATGACATTTAAAAAATGGACTGTATTTAAATTCTTAATACATGTTCCTGGTCTTATTGGATGCATGTTATTCTGAGGAAATGATCAGTTTTTCGTCCATGATAAAGGAAAAAAAAAGAAAATTCTGTTTTAAGAAACTTGTCAAATGTCTTTGTATTCATGTTGGTTTCATGTGTTTAAAAAAAAAAACACATCTTCAATAAATGTTTTGAGTTGAAGTAAGTATGAAATGGAAATTCATTCAATTTATTTTCTAAATGCAAGATAATCTTATCTTAAAGGTGCAGTGTGTAATATTTATGAGGATCTATTGACAGAAATGCAATATAATATAACAATGTTTTCAGTGGTGTATAAAGACCTTACATAATGAACCGTTATGTTTTTATTACCTTAGAATGAGCCATTTCTATCTACATACACCGCGGGTCCCCTTACAGTGAAGTCACCATTTTGCGCCGCCATGTTTCTACAGTAGCCCTAAACAGACAAACTGCTCTACAGAGAGCTAGCTACTCTCTGCTGTCTCAGACAATGGTATCTTTGTCCTGTCACCGTAGCTTCTCCATGTGCCTCGAAAGGGAGGGGTGGGCGCTTGAAATTCACAACCTCATCACTAGATGCTGCTAAAATGTACATAGTGCACCTTTAATGTGAATGTTTCATTCATGTATATTACCTTTTTTTATGTTTTGATATTATATTTTTTTATCAAATAAAAATGACCTGTACACTGTAAAAAAAAAAAATCAGGTCTCCAATTGAAAATTTTCTAGTGACTGATCACATCTAATTTTCATAGAAATTAAATTTGGCCAACTGAAAATTTTAGATGTGATCAGTCACTAGAAAATTTTCAATTGGATATCTGAATGTTTTTTTTACAGTGTATGCATTTCTTTATTCTGTGGAACACAAAGGAAGATATTTTGAAGAATGTTGGTAACCAAACAATTTGCTTTGATTTTTGTTTTATGTTTTTCCCCCTGCGAAATTATCATTAATCCTAATGTTAGCCAATTGGCAATTCAGTTTGGCTTCATTCTGTAATGCCCACATGTGTGTGTCCAGTGTGTACAGGTATATGTGGTTTATGAGGACACAAATGTATGACATGGGTATTACAACGTAAATATGTTTATGAGGACACTGCCTATATGGTTTATACAGTATAAAAACCGTTACGTCGATGGAGAGTCCCGATAAACCACATATTCAAGAATGTGTGTGTGCGTGCTGAATATACTGTTTTACTGTTAC
>CM042253.1:28242134-28377134 GCA_023566225.1 Romanogobio albipinnatus | reverse complement strand
GCTCGCTAAGGCTGCATTTATACAGTAAAACAGTAATATTGTAAAATATTATTAATGTTACAAAACAACTTTTATTTTAATGTATTTTAAATGTAATTTACTCCCGCAAAGGCAACATTGAATTTTCGGTGTCACATGACTCTTCAGAAATGATTCATATATGCTGATTTGCTGCTCATGTGGTCTGATGAATATAAAGAGCAGCTTTTGTTTGAATTAGAAATATTTTCTCATTGCAGTTAATTAGCATCAGTTTGTTGCTTTAAAGAGCAAATTATTATCTTCCAAATGTTTTTTTTCACTACTTTCATTAAGTATTTTTACAGGGCTTTTGGGTCAGCAAATAGCGCTAGAAGATAGGCTAAAGCATTTTCCTTTCACCCTCCTTTGTGTTTAGGTCTGTTGTCTGCTATCAGCAGCAGTTGTGTCATATCAGGCACAGTTAGATAAGGCACAATTGCTGGAGTTCCCCCAGTGGTGGAGTGATATCAGCGTGACATAACCACTAGTATGTGTATGTGTAATGTTGACACTGCTGTTTGTTAGCTCAGTGAGGCAATAGTGCCCCATATCTGCTGTGGATGGCACCATATTTGGAGAGATATTTATGCAGATCAGTCATGTGTATATACAGGGCCAAAATCTTTTTCTGTTTAACCCTTTAACATACATTGAATGAGATAAAGTAATCTTTCTACTATTTGGAGGAGTGTTGTCAAAAATATCAGTATTATTGAAATATCTGATACCAGCTGCACGTTTTCACTCTATCTTCCGTCCGACGGCGAATTGATACACACCCGTCTCCTGTCACTCACTCGTCTCATTCGTTCCAGTTGAATAGTGCTTGTATTGCACATAAATGTAATCATTCCCGCAGGTATCACACTTCACACCAAGAGTGTGCACACACCACTGATATAAGTGGCGCTCTCATAAAGCTGCCTCTCAAACAGCTTGCAAGTACCAAATTGACTGTTTTTCATGGCTAATTGTGCTTCAACTGTCAAAAACATACAGAATTATGTCAATAATAATGCCTGTCTTGCAGAGAATTCAGGTAAATGCAGACAGTTTTGGAACGTGAATAGTTTAGTGAAAATTTTATTGGCTAGTATACATTATTGAATCTAATTAAAAACTAAATAAATAAAAAAATAATTTAAAATAAGTCAGTGCATCCTGACGTTTTGGTTTCGGCCCAGAACTTTCATTTCGGTGCATTCCTAATTGTGTAAGCATTAATCTGCTGTGTTTCCCCTAGGATGTTTTTTCAGGGGGGGTGGTAGACCTCCCGAAACTACTAGTGTCGCGGAGCAGGAGTGTTACGAATACATGGTGTTGTCATAAACACTGCGCGCAGTAGGTGGTAAATTTGGTAAATAAATATAAACAACATTTATTTATACATCACACAGCTATTTACAACACAAAAGAGGTTGGCTTTGCTTGAGTTGTTTCTCCGGATTATGATGCTTTTAAGAAAAAAAAACCCTATTTTTTGCCTGTTTAGGTTTGTCACCTTTCTCCATTCCTCTTAGACATTTTTACCAATACATGGAGCTCGCAAATCCGTAAAAAAAAAAAAAAAAAAAAAATTAAGGGCTCAATGCTAAGGATGTTTTTTCAGAGGTTCAAATTTTTACTTGCCCTGCCAAAATTTTCACTGGCCCCACCACAAAAAAAAATAAATAAATCAAAATAGGCCTAGTATTGTTTTTGTTGTTTTTGAGCCATGTAACCTTAAAAAAGGAAATAAGGTTATGACTCTAAAAACTATTATCCTAACTCATATAATTGTTTTCATATTGTTAAAGACAGTCAATAATAAAATAAGAACAAATAATCAAATAACGAGCAAAAGCGCAAATAAATACAGCAGAGCTAACATATACAAATTAAATAAACAGTTCTTTTCATGTAGGTCTAAACTAGATTGGCAGGTACAAAAATAGTAATCGAATGTAAAATATCACTGCATAGTCTGCATAAATTATATGTCACTGCATATAAATATAGATTAACCCTTTATTAAAAGTTATTCAGTCAAGAGCAGTGAGTGAATTTTTGTTTTTTTGTATTTTGTATTTTTCCTTTGTTATCTCTATTTAAATAGCCAATGACGATATTTTTACTGTTATACGGTACAGGGTGCTGTAGCGCATTTCCTGAATGAGTACAGAATCTCCTGATCAAAACACAGCCGAAGAAGCAGCAACGTGCGATATCATATGTAAGCCGATGCATATTTGGGCTGTCAAAATTGCTAAAAAATGACGTTCGAATATTCCCTCTAAAAAAAACCCCACGAATATTCGAACATCTGATTGCTTTACATCAATAACGGGACAAATTAATACAAAGAGACATAACTACTTGTATAGGTAGTCTATTTAAGTTTAAACATATTTGACAACGTATTACCTACACACAAACAAGTAAATCAACTAATGACCAAGACCGCAGACCTCTCGCCCTCACCTTCACGCTCTCTGCGCATAACGGTTTAAATGAACAAACACATTTTGAGTGCTGATCAAGAGTTTTGTGCAAGCAATTTAAGGTCGTGACTCTTGTCCCAAATATAGCAGGCTTCATTCAGTGATTGAAACAAATATTAATTGAAGTTTTACAGCATATTGAACGCTCCGAGCAAGCTGTGCTGTGGTAAACATGGAACTTTTCCTTGACATGAAACGGTAAATAATAGGCGTAGCCATAGGCGTTAGCACGCCCACTCGTAAAGCAGACAGCCACGCCTCTACTACCGCGGGTGTTTTTTCCCACATTTTTTTTATTCAAATATTAATTTTCACCTTTGAAATTCGTTTTTTTAAAACTATTCGAATATATATTTGAATTTAGAATATTTGTTGACAGCCCTAATGCATATGTAAAATAACGTGATCATCAACATTAAACATCATATAAATCAAAACTGCCTAATGTTATTGAATGAAATGTCAACCCAGGACGAGCTATAGGACTGTGAAGCTTTGGGGTGTTGAACTCGATCTACTCCATCTGTGAACTAATTTCTGTAGTGTTTCTATTACTGATAGACCCACCTGAAAAACTTAAAGCCATGTTTATGTCATTTATCTCTTTATTCTATTGTATTTGTGCTACTGTTTGAAATGTCTTTGTTCTTATTTTATTATTGTTTACTTGTCTTTTTTTGTATGTAGTTAAAAAATTCAACTAAAGTTTCCCTGTGCTGTGTGTAAGCTATTACAACAAAATTATGGAGGTGTATATGGCAATTTTCCCTGTGGTATTGAAAATGAAAATAGTATCAAATATCGATATTTTTCAAGGTACCGGTGCGAGTGTTGGAGGGTGAAATGGACAATCTCTATATATTGGAGCAAAACTACACAGTAACCGTAATAAAGCTGTAAAGTCAAGTTTGTTTGCTTTTACGCAAAATGCACTATTGCAGAATGTTACTTAAATAAGCCTAATGTATGACTAGATTCAATCAGAATTGAGCCTGACTGATCTTATTAGGTAAGGCTAAGTTTTGGTCTAACTTCCATGGCATCTGTCCTGCACTAATGGTGGTCAGTGTTTGTGCTGTGAGTGTTGTAAACATGTACCCATGGCCAAGTGTTTGATTTGCTAAAAAAAGGCCAGAGTAAATAAGCTGCAAATACCATTAAGACTATTTGACTAATGGCTACATGCCAAGGGTCGGGAGCCTTTGTTTTTACTGCAAGGGATGTGTATGTTAGAGTTGCTAGTAGTTGGTTGTTTTGAACCATTTGAATGCGCTATAAGAAGGTCATTTGAACTTAAGTGTCTGGTGGAGTGTGGAGTGGAGAGCACAGAGGCCTTCTGGGGGTTTTAGAAAAAGTCCTTGATCTGACATCAATTTTGTATATGGTCAGAATGGAGTACCAGTGCTGAGTGCATTAACGTTCAGTAAATGGATGCACTATCAGGAGGTCCTAACTGTCAACCACTCCCCGCAGCCCTTCACAGGGATTGGGCAAACAGCCACTACTCACCTCTCCTCTACTCTCAGACGCCTCCCGTTTTATCTTTACAATCAGTTCCTCTTTCCCTGTTACACAATGGTGACTTGCTACACAGAACCGCAGTTTAAAATAACAGCAAAGTCTTTCAGATTTTTACTGCTGATTGTGACCCACATATACTTAAATATAAGCAAATGTATGCATGCTAGTAGTTCTGTCGATATGAGAATTTTATCCAAGCACTGCTGACAGGTTTACCCTGTTTGATTTGACTGGAGAAGGTGATTAGCACATGAACCTGTCATATTCACATCAGCACAGCAGCATTTTGTTAGTATTTCCTGCTTGTCAAAATAGATAAATTACAACTTCCTTTCTGCCTACTGCTTTATTTGCTTGTGCTCTGTTAATGAATGGTGAGCAATCTTAGAATACATTCTGACCGCTTCTCACCTCAAATGTCATGTTTAATCCGTCTGTTTAAACGGATTCTCTAAGGTAGTGAATGTACATAGTGCAGCTGTAGTGTACTGATGCATTAAACTAGCTTCATGCACTCCTGTTTGGGTGCACATTCAGTGTTTGTGCTATTTGTAAGAGTTCTGTAGTTGGCTGCAGTGGTGTCAAGTGCAAGTGGTCTTGCAGTGGTGGCGGTCTGTGGATAAAGTCAGTGTCTGTCTACACAACCACATCAATAGCAGCTGCAACTTCTCTGACATTTTTAGTAATCTGGAGAGCAACCAGCAAGAGGGACTAAAAATGTAGGTGTGTGTTCATGTGACACTGGGTGTCAAGTACAGCATGCATTCATATAGTGATTGTGGTGTAGAGTGCTGGGGATAGACTGTATTGAGTGATAGAATGTATTTGTGTGTTCTACTGAGCCACATGAGCCCTATGTGTTTCTGGCATTGAGTTGACTGCAGGCATAGTATGAATGCAGGCTATTGCTGTTGAGAGAAACAGAATTGTTGATAGTAAAACTGAAGGAGCATTTGAAGGTTCTGCTGAAAATAAGTTTCACTGTTGTATTAGGGATGCACGATATATCGGCAACATATCGTTATCGGCCGATTATTTTTGATGTTATCGTTATCGGTCCAATAAGAAAATTTGACCAATATATTCAAGCCGATAGATAATGTAATTATTTATGATTGGAATAATTTCGAAAAGGAAAATACAGTTATGTGCAACATATGCAGCGCAAGTCTAATATAATCTACATAAAATGATAATGAGAATAGAATATGGCTGTAAAAGAGCATTGTGTTTCAGTGCGTTTGTTGAGGGAAGAGCGCGCCCACGGAGTTACACTTCATGACAAACACAGTCAAGTTCGCTTGTGCATTCACAGCCTTTTGTGCCATTGTAAGTTGTAATATTATATTTATTATTATTCTGTGTTTATTAAATCTCATATAGGATGCGTTTGGTTGAGTTAACTAACGATGCAGTAAAGCACTTCAATGTCTTTAGCTTCAGCGCGCATTTCAAACAGAAATGCACAGCATTAATAACTACTGGGACTGTCCTATACATAACACTGTAATGAGAATATTTCTGTTATAAAACGTTGTGAATTCTCTGGGTTTAGTTGTTGTGTTTCAGCGCGCTGTTGTGGGAAGCGTCCACAACGCATTCTGACCAGCACAGTCAAGTTCGCTTGTGCATTCGCGTCATTTTAAGCATATGTAAGTCGTAATATTACGTTTTTGTAGTATAAACATCTGATTAATGTCATATAGGATGCGTTTGGTTAAGTCAATAACCCGCAATGCTTCATTGTACCGGTGATCATCTTCAGTTTCAGCGCGTGCTCTCAAACAGGGGAAGAGCATCCACAGGAGTTATAGGCCTTCACCTATGCGTGATTGTGCAAATATAAGTTGTAATATTATATTTATTTTGTATAAATATCTGATTGTTCTCATATATGATGCGTTTAGTTGTTAATTAACCTTCTAAGTGCTTCAGTTGTTCGTTCATTCTCTCCAGCTTCAGCGCGCGCTCAAACAGCAACATTATTCCTAATAGACTAGACTAATATTAAAGATGTTTACTATTACTGTAATATTAAACATATTTTTTTCAAAAACACAGAAACATTAATTTTTATAACTAGCACTTTTATTGTTCTCGTATCATTTCCATCAACAATACCGTTTGATTATAACCATTTCCATATTGTCTGTGCGGAGGCTATTTCATGCACTTGCATTCTGATTCTTTATTATGCAGCCTAAGTAATGCTGTTCAATAACTTGTTTGCATTATTTAGGTATATTATTTTTATTTTTTAGGCAATATAATTTTTGGTAACATTTTACAAATAAGGTCTCATTTGTTAATGCATTAACTAACACGAACAAACAGAGAGCAATAACCTTTAAAATAAAATGTTTGTGTGTATTAACAGTCCATTCACAGTGCAGACCTAATGTTAAAAGAAACAACTTTGGGTCTGAATATGTTGAGATTAACATGAACTAAGATGAATAAATCCTGTATTGTTCATTCATTGTTGGTTAACTAATACTAACAAAAATTAAACCTTATTGTAAAGTGTTAACATTTTTTTTTTATAAAGTAAGTTGGCCATAGGAGTGTAAAATTAATTTGAAAAGGTAAAGAATCTTACACTGGTTCAAATAGGCTACTGTAGTGTATAGGTTTGATTTATGTTGAAGTGTTTGGGACATGACTTTTAATGGTGAGCCTTTTGTTTTTGTAATCAGGCTCTCAGAGTTTATAAAAATTTGTATTTAGATTTATCGACCAACATATCGGTTATTGGCTTTCAAATATAAAGAATTATCGGTTATCGGTATCGGGCAAAATGTTAAAATCGGTGCATCCCTAGTTTGTATCACTCTTGCGGTGACTGTCATGGCGGTCGAGCAAATCCACCTTAAGGTTTAAAAATACTACTATCGTTGTGTCACGAAACAGTTTTTTTTTTAGGCGAGAATGTAGTTATTTGGACCTCAAATATGTGACTTGTGTATAAACATAAAGCCTATTTTACAATTTGTTCAGAATGCTTTCGCAAATGCCAGCTCCAGTCCATCAGCGGCCGTTCAGCGCTCATGTATCTGCAGAGAACAACTTCATCTCGGCCAGTCCTTCGGGAATTTTCCGCTGGGTCTTATGTATATAATCGTTAAACAGAAATAATAATCGTTAAACATTTTGAGTATATCAAACGTGCAATCTTTTAGGTTAAGGGGAAAAATTAAGTTTCATAACTTAATATTTAGGCTATATTTAAGTTAAAAGGTGCAGTGTGTAAAGTTTAGTGGCATCTAGTGGTGAGGTTGTGAATTGCAATCACCCACCACTCACCCCTCCTTTTCGAAGCACATAGAGGAACTACGGTGGCCCACACAGGACAAAAATGTAATCGTCGGCGAGAACAGAGGGACTAGTGCTCTGTAGAGCAGTTTGTCCGTTTAGGGCTACTGTAGAAACATGGCGGCGCAAAATGGCGATTTTGGCGAAAAGGACCCGCGGTGTATGTAGCTAGAAATGGCTCATTTTAAGGTAATAAAAACATAACGCTTCATTATGTAAGGTCTTTATACACAACTGAAAACATAGAAGGGCTCGACATTAAGCCTGTTCACATGCTTGTCCTTTGGACAAGTAAATCTGTCATTCACTTGTCCGAGTAAAAAATTAGCTTGTCTGGATTTCTTTAAAAAAATTTTTTTAAAATATAATCTATTCTGAAGCAATATTCTCACCAGTGTTCAATCATCTTTGACATATTTAAATATGCATTTTTGTTAATGTCAATCTTGCTCAACAGCACAGCCTTGTTAATGTCAGTTCCCTTTCGAGTAGGGCTGGGCACCGAACGGCGATACTTTTATGGTATCGAACGAAAAACTCTGATACTATGAGTATCTCAAAATGATTTGTCTATCGGTTCCAAAAGCCAAGCGGCTTTTATACACTTATAAAAGTGGATGCCGAGTCAGCAAAGTGCAACATATGCGTCAAGTATTGCAACCAAAGGTGCAAAAGGAATTTTTTTTGAGAGACATAAGTTCACAAACAGCGCGAGTGAATCACCGCGGGCTCTCCCTTTCAATATGCTCAAATGGCTTCACGTCAGCGCATCACATCTGCACTAAAATGGAGCTGCACAGTTGATACAAGATTTGCCATTTGCACAATCGAGGCAGTGTTGCATCATCACTAAAGTTTATCATTTGCATTTATTTTTAAGTCTTGCCAGTGTTCAAACCCCACACACACACACACACACACACACACACACAGGCCATCTCACAAAAAGCTTGCGAGTACAAATTGTGCAGAAATTGTCAAATACACACAAATGTATGTACTAAATTACCGTCTTGACGAGTATGCATGTAAACCCCGTCGTGATTTGCGAGTGAACATTTGTGCAACTGCATGAAACCGTATCCGTGTTCGCTCTTAAAGTGACAGCTGTCGAATAAACTGCTATTGTCTCTGATTTATTGTGTTGTTTGATTAACCTTTATGACACTCACTGCTCTTGAATTACTAACTTTTGCAACCTTAAGTGTAAGGATTAATCTAATTTAATTTATTCAGGGAAGACCAATATTAATTTACATTTGATTCCTTATTAAATGTCTTTAGTATTTCTTACCTCAATACTAATGTTAGACCTATCTGAAAATTTGTCTTTAAAAACAAAAATGCACTGCATGATCAAATATTTAGAGATAATTATATACATTTATAGGACAAGAATCACCTAAGGGGGCGATTCCCCCATTGTCAGAAATAAAATTGAGGCCCTAAATAAAACGAGGTTACTCACTGCAGTTCGCTCGCAGACTCCTGCGCTTTCGTGCCGTGGTCGAAACCTCAGTGAAAAGCAGCGTGAGTCACGTGCTCCGCGCCGAGGTATCGAAACTGTTAGAAAAGGGAGCGGTGGAAACCTTGCACCCGACATAAAGCGAGTCAGGCTTTTACAGCCGCTACTTTCTCGTCCCGAAAAAGCATGGCGGCCTCAGGCCCATCCTAGATCGCAGACATCTGAGCAAAGCGCTCATGACGCGCTCGTTCAAGATGCTGACAGTGAAACAAATCCTCGCGCACATTCGCCCAGGGGATTGGTTTTTCACAGTCGACCTGAAAGTTGCCTACTTTCACATTCAAATAGCACCCCGTCACAGGCCATTCTTGAGATTCGCCTTCGAGGGTCAGGCTTATCAATACACAGTCCTGCCATTCGGGTTATCCCTGGCGCCTCGCACTTTTACGAAGTAAAATAGCCCCACTGAGGCTGAAAGGCATGCGGATACTCAGCTACCTCGGCGATTGGCTTCAGAGGCACAGTTGACGATACACAAGTCCTGGCTCCTCAACCATCTAGAATGTTTGGGTCTCAGGATCAATATCGCTAAGAGCTCAATGTCTCCCACCCAGAATGTATCTTTTCTGGGTACAGTCATAGACTCAATACAGATGAGGGCACGGCTTACGTCACAGCGCGCCCTCTCTATTCAGAGCATGACGGCGTCATTCAAAGCTGGTGCGTACGTTCCTCTCAAACGTTTTCAGAGGATGCTAGGTCTTATAGCCTCGGCATCAGCAGTACTCAAACTGGGTCTATTACAAATGCGCCCCCTTCAACGCTGGCTGAATTCGCGCGTTCCAATGCTCACTGCCCAATATTTTTCTCCAAACGCAGGGATGCGCTGGCCCATGCCTAGCCCAGACTCCCTCTGTATGCTTTTCCTCTGATCGCGATGTAATATACATAACTATGTATGCCATCAAAAAGATCAGGGAAACCGAATCCATAGTGCTTTTAATAGACCCGTTGTGGCAAAACCAAATATGGGTCTCCGAACTGACTCTCATGTCAGACACAGCCCCATGGCCTATTCCGCTTAGGGATGGCCATTTTTGTCAATTTCTCATTTCGATCATCGATAGGTCTCAAAAACGAGTACTCGAGTAATTGGGGGCGGGGCATGTGCAGGGGGCGGGGCATGTCCGTCATTGAGATAATGAAAATACTGTTATGAAAATGGTTGTTGACAAATACAAACGTGACATGAAAACGGGTATATGAAAACATGAACATATAAAACAAAAAATAACTGCTAGATTATGACGCATAAATGTCTTTGAAAAAGAAACATCTTTATAAAATGACCGTCTCAAATAACCAAGTCAGTAATATCGAGCATTGCCTTTGAGCTGAAACTGTGAAATAACACCACCCTGCAGAGCTTGCTAGCTGGTTAATAAACTCAACCAAACGCACCATATATCAATATTAATATGAAGATTATTATGAACCTATTACGACATAAATCAACACAAAAGGACTGCGCACGTGAACTTCAGCGTGCTAGATTTTACAGGCTATCGTTTGAAACGGAACATTTTGAATGCGCTCTTCCCTTAACAACGCTCATACACGGACAACGAAAGCACACAGAAACAACATTTTATTAAAATCCTGTTCTCATGCTATGACAGATTGACTCTGCACATCATGCACTTAATTTTATTATTCATGATCGAAGCGTTTACAGACATCACTGCGCGTTTTCGAACTCATAGCGAAAAACCAACTTTAAATAAACTAGGTCTACTGTTAAAAAATACGAGAACAGTATAGCAGTGCTGCATTACTAATATCAATGATTCTGAGAAAGAAATAGCCTATCTGAAAAGAATATGACCGTCTCTAAAAACCATCATGTCGAGCATGAAATATGCGTTTGAGCTGAAACTGAAGAGAATGAACAACAGCCGGTATAACGGCAGCGCTTTTCTAGCTTAAGCTCAACCAAACGCTTCTTATATTAGATTAATCAGATATAGACAACATAAAAGTATCTTACAACGTGCATCTGCAGATAAGGACGCGGATGCTCACATGAACTTCACGCGCTAGTCTGAGTGTTCTCGCTAGTTTCTCTGTGGATCAGCTGATACACGGGGAACTAAGCACAGATCATTTACAGCATTCTATTTCCATCGTGTTTTCATTATAATGCTATGTAGGCTATGACAGATTGGCGCTGCACATCTTGCATTAACCATTTAATGATCTCATGATTCCAGACATCACTGCAGTGCACGCCTTTATTTCGCCGCGGTCTGGAGGCGTGCTGTAAAACGCTAACCAATCAGACCTCCGCAAAACGATGCAATAACCAATAAAAAAGAGACAAATATATTTTTTTCAGGGCGATCATCGTTCTCATGATCGATGATCGCTGTCACGTTCGAGTACTCGATTACTCGACCACTGTTGCCCATCCCTAATTCCGCTGAGGAAAGACCTCCTCACACAGACAAGAGGGAAAATCTGGCATCCCCGTCCCGAACTGTGGGTCCTCCACGTATGGCCCATCAACTGATACCCGCGAACCTTTCTGAAAGAGTTCTGAATACTATTTCTGAAGCTAGAGCCCCCGCAACCAGGCGGCTCTATGCACTGAAATGGTCGGTATTCTCTAACTGGTGTACAGCACGAAACCTTGACGCACACTCGTGCGAGGTGGCAGAAGTGCTTGCCTTCCTTCAAGAGCTAATGGACGCGGGTCGTTCCCCCTCCACGCTCAAAGTATACGTTGCCGCCATAGCACAGGTCATTTCTATTTTGGCCCTGTCCGCGTCGCAAGACGAAAAGGACGCAAATCTGCTCCGCCCAGTTAGAGCGCTGAGACTGTATCTAGAGCGTTCCGCCCCTTTCAGGCTGTTGGAACAGCTCTTTGTGTGCTTCAGTGGCCGCACTAAAGGATATGCTGTCACGAAGCAGAGACTCTCACACTGGATAGTAGACGCTATCTCAATGGCTTATAAGTCTAAAGATCTCATTTGTCCTATAGGCATTAAAGCCCATTCTACCAGAGGCATGGCCTCGTCGTGGGCATGGTCATGTGGCATACCGCTGGAAGATATCTGTGCAGCGGCAGGCTGGGCCTCTCCGTCCACTTTTATCAGATTTTATAAACTGGAAGTCCCCGCTCTACAAGCTGGGATTCTCTCCATTTAATAGGTAATTAACAAGACCCAATTTCTTCCGGTCTCCCTGTTATTCATATATGAACAGTGTTCACAAGCATGTGTTATACTACATAATATAAGGCCCGACTATGTCCGGTCATAGTTTCTATAATCATATGGCCTATATTCTATATATCATATTCTATCCGGCCTATATACTCATTATGCCCTTATAAGAGGCCCACTTTGTTGGCCTCCCTGGTACTCACTGTTACCCATCTTATGTGCCTCAGGTTCTCCTCAGGTCACAGTTTGGGTCAGTTAAGCACGCACAGCGTTTTAAATTGGGTTCCCATAACGCAATAAGAGAGACCTCTCGAAAGGAACGTACTCGGTTACTCACGTAACCTCCGTTTCCTAACTGCGCGTTCACACCGCCGCCGGCGAGAGCGTCAAAGTGGCCGGAAGTCATTCATTTTCAATGGGAGCCCGGTGGAGAGCTCCGGCGAGAGCGGCGCGGCGCTTCTTGGACGATTTGGCCGTCGAGGAGGGTTGAAATCAGGTCAACTTTATGGTAATGAGCTATGACGCGGTTCGCCGGCAACCAATGGGAATATAGAAGCTTGAGAGGATTCCAGAGAACGCAGTGCTGTAAACTTTGGTTCCGACCACATTAGTTCCAAAGCAAAATAGAGGAGAGGTTGATCACTGCTGGTGCAGCGGGTTTGATTAGAATACGCGCAACATTATTTATACACCACACAAATGGCTTTTAATTGGTTTATTTCGTTAGCAAACATGTAACTATAATTGTTAATTTCTTTCCATCGATCTGCTTTTTTAAACTTTCACATTTAAATAATCTCATGAGGTTATATTATACAGTTATACCCTACCTGTGGTCAGTCTGCACAAACGTTGATCAACATGATTGTTTGCTTTGCAGCCCCTTTAAATGCAGTTTTAAAAAAGACCAAGCATTCGATCTACGTCAGAGCGGCAGCGCGTCCACGAATCTTTCTACAGCGTCGATGGCAGGGCGGCCAGAGCGAAATTTGACGCTCTCGCCGGCGGGGGTGTGAATGCACAGTAAGAGAGGGAACGAGTATTGCGTAACGCGCCGTGCTTGTGCTTCTCAGGGTATCGCTTTAGTCGATTTTAAACCTGAATTCCTATGGCAGAACACAGTCTTTTATAGCCTCAAATATGCTAATTCTAGCGACCTTGTTCGGCTGGATTTTCTAGCGACCCCTATTGGTTCGCTCTGTAAGCCGCCTCGCCATAGGTTCCTGCAGTTGCCGCTGCACAGCCAATCAGCACGCAGCTCGCGCTGTTCTATCTGCTGTGCAGCCGCACTGCCTTTTACATAGATACTTTATAGAATAAAGTTTTTTCTTCATATTCTCGAGAAAAGGAGTTTTCCCATAAGGCAATACTCGTTCCCTCTCTCAGGGATTCGAGGTTACGCGTGTAACCGAGTACGTTCGTTTTATATTATTATCCACTATCGATCTCCACTTACACTAACTGAATGCAGAATCATTCTTGAACTTTGGTGATTCCCTAGTTATTTTTTGTTTTGACGTTTTAACCAGGATACTTGTCCGTTGGACAAGTAAAATTATTTTTCACTTGCCCCTTCAAAAAATCCACTTGTCCAGGACAAGCGTTAATGTCGAGCCCTGCATAGTTATGTATATTATATTTAGAGGTCGACCGATGATTAATCGGCACCCATAGCTGATTGGTGGAACAATCGGTTATCTGCAAAAATCCACACCGATAGTTTTTCCGAGTTGCGTCCGTTGCTGGACCAGCTGAGATGGATGCACTGTTATTACACAGTACAAGAGCTCTGAGAAGGGTCTGCTGGCAGTATATAGCACAAGACCGGCCTCTAGAGGCCAAATAAAAACTCTCACCGGCACCTTATGTCTACATTCACACGTGAAACTGCGCGCTTAAAAACTATTGGTCATTAATCGGTTATCGGCAAGTGCGGTCCAACCTAGTTATCAGTATCGGTAAAATCTACTATCGGTCGGCCTCTAATTATATTGCATTTCTGTCAATAGATCCTCATAAATACTAGACACTGCACCTTTGGGTCCTGTATGGCCTATAGAGCGCTGCTTTTGTACATGACTGAATTGTTTTCTTGTGTTTTATTTTTATACTTTTATAATGGCTATTAGGGGTGTAACGGAACATGTATTCGTACTGAACCGTTTCGGTACAGGACTTCTGGTACGGTGCACGTGTGTACCAAACGGTACAGAATGCAATCTTTAACAGTAGCGCTACAGTGCTTTTAAGCGCGGAACTCACTTCAATCCGAGTTCCCACATGAACATATTAAGCATTCTGTCTATTTTATCACCAAATTCAAACAATAAATGCCGTTTTGATACCCTTTAATGTGGCGGGATGCATCACTAGTCGCGTGCAGCAGTTCGATCGACAGTGTGCTCATCTCTTCCTAGTCAAATAAACATATTTGTTGAAGGATACATTACAAATTACTGAAATGTATCACGTCATGTAATTGCTCAATCAGTGTTTCAACGGTGGAAAGACGTCAATAAAACAACTTGTAATATCACGTAGCATTGCAGTAACCTCAGGCAAGTTATTCTGTGTCCACAGTAGGGCTGTCAACGAATATTCTAAATTCGAATATATATTCGAATAGTTTTTAAAAAACGAATTTCGAAGGAGAAAATTAATATTCGAATTTTTAAAAAAAGTGAAAAAAAAACGCCCGCGATAGTAGAGGCGTGGCTGTTTGCTTTGCGAGTGGGCGCGCTAGCGGCCTGAAGCCTTGTTTTATACTTTCGCCTGGCTCCGCAGCGCGAGCCTTTACTGTCTATGGCGCGAGCCCCCGCTGACTGTGCGCGCTCCTCCCCAAACGGACGAGGCGTTTAGTTTATACTTGACCATTGTGCTATTCTTTGAAGCGACAGAGGGCGACTCGGAGTAATTGTTCTATAAACCATCAGGAAAAAGCGTAGAGAAGAAGTGGGCTAATGTACACAGGTGACGATATTTATTTTAGTACACTTCACCGAAAACCACACTACAAAAGAATCATGTAAAACAGATCAAAGTAAACCTTGATATTACTTGTGACATGAGAACAAAATGTATGTAGAAATGTAATGTTAACATGTACAACTAAATTTATGATCTCTTAAATGTTTCCTAATTTCACTAAACACTTTCGTGAGTTTTCACTTTGTTTCGTGAGCTTTTCTTTATTAAACGAGCTTGTTTATGCTTTTGTAGGCTCATTTTGTAAATATAAGCAACTAATTTGTATGTGCAAACTGGACCACCCTTACTTTGCATCGCCCGCCACAAGCTCTTTGTCTGCAACACGACAAGAGGCCGTAACGGAGAAATTAATTTCGTTCATTTGTAAGGACATGAGAGCGATCAGTGTGGTGGATGGGGCAGGCTTCAGGGAGTTCTGTCGAGCAGTGGAGCCGAGGTACCATAACCCTAACATTACTAAAGTGTAGGCTACTGTACTGACTGAATAGATATTGCATGAATAAAGGATAAATGCACTGCTTCCACTGGTTTGATTATTTACCGTTTCATGACAAGGAAAAGTTCCATGTTTACCACAGCACAGCTCGCTCGGAGCGTTCAATATGCTGTAAAACTTCAATTAATATTTGTTTCAATCACTGAATAAAGCCTGCTATATTTGGGATGAGTCGCGACCTTAAATTGCTTGCACAAAACTCTTGATCAGCACTCAAAATGTGTTTGTTCATTTAAACCATTATGCGCAGAGAGCGTGAGGGTGAGGGCGAGAGAGTGTGAGGTCTGCGGTCTTGGCCATTAGTTGATTTACTTGTTTTTGTGTAGGTAATACGTTGTCAAATATGTTTAAACTTAAATAGACTACCTATACAAGTAGTTATGTCTCTTTGTATTCATTTGTCCTGTTATTGACGTAATGCGCGTCATTGACAATGTGCAACCAGATGTTCGAATAGTTCGAATATTCGTGTTTTTTTTAGAGGGAATATTCGAACGTCATTTTTGAGCAATTTTGACAGCCCTAGTCCACAGCTGTTTTACACTAGAGAAAATGAACTCTTTCGCTAAATATATACACTATATTAGCCTATACACTCACCTAAAGGATTATTAGGAACACCTGTTCAATTTCTCATTAATGCAATTATCTAATCAACCAATCACATGGCAGTTGCTTCAATGCATTTAGGGGTGTGGTCCTGGTCAAGACAATCTCCTGAACTCCAAACTGAATGTCAGAATGGGAAAGAAAGGTGATTTAAGCAATTTTGAGCGTGGCATGGTTGTTGGTGCCAGAAGGGCCGGTCTGAGTATTTCACAATCTGCTCAGTTACTGGGATTTTCACGCACAACCATTTCTAGGGTTTACAAAGAATGGTGTGAAAAGGAAAAAACATCCAGTATGCGGCATTCCTGTGGGTGAAAATGCCTTGTTGATGCTAGAGGTCAGAGGAGAATGGGCCGACTGATTCAAGCTGATAGAAGAGCAACTTTGACTGAAATAACCACTCGTTACAACCGAGGTATGCAGCAAAGCATTTGTGAAGCCACAACGCGCACAACCTTGAGGCGGATGGGCTACAACAGCAGAAGACCCCACTGGGTACCACTCATCTCCACTACAAATAGGAAAAAGAGGCGACAATTAGCACAAGCTCACCAAAATTGGACAGTTGAAGACTGGAAAAATGTTGCCTGGTCTGATGAGTCTCGATTTCTGTTGAGACATTCAGATGGTAGAGTCAGAATTTGGCGTAAACAGAATGAGAACATGGATCCATCATGCCTTGTTACCACTGTGCAGGCTGGTGGTGGTGGTGTAATGGTGTGGGGGATGTTTTCTTGGCACACTTTAGGCCCCTCAGTGCCAATTGGGCATCCTACCTGAGCATTGTTTCTGACCATGTCCATCCCTTTATGACCACCATGTACCCATCCTCCGATGGCTACTTCCAGCAGGATAATGCACCATGTCACACAGCTCGAATCATTTCAAATTGGTTTCTTGAACATGACAATGAGTTCACTGTACTAAAATGACCTCCACAGTCACCAGATCTCAACCCAATAGAGCATCTTTGGAATTAGGTGGAACGGGAGCTTCGTGCCCTGGATGTGCATCCCACAAATCTCCATCAACTGCAAGATGCTATCCTATCAATATGGGCCAACATTTCTAAAGAATGCTTTCAGCACCTTGTTGAATCAATGCCACGTAGAATTAAGGCAGTTCTGAAGGAGAAAGAGGGTCAAAAACAGTATTAGTATGGTGTTCCTAATAATCCTTTAGGTGAGTGTATATGCATTATATTTTACTTAACCTATTACTGAATTCTTGATTATTTAATGTATATTTTAAATTAATTTGTCATGAAAACGACAGCCACTGAGTACTAAATGATTATTTCAACAACAAATTGCTTTTCTGTAGCTCAAACAATAGAGCGTGGCACTAGCAATGCCAAGGTCATGGGTTCGATTCCCAGGGAAAGCAAGAACTGACAAAATGTAAATGTGTACCTTGAATGCAATGTAAGTCGCTTTGGATAAAAGCGTCTGCCAAATGCATGAATGTAAATGTAAATTGGAGTAAAAATATAATTTTATAATTATATTTAGAAGTTAATGCAAAAACTGCTTAATGTGAAATGTACATGTTTGCATAAAATGTGTTGTTTGAGTGTTAATTATAATATCTAAAAATATATTATAATAATGTGTAAGTAAGGGCTCCATATAGTTTACACTATACAGCATGAGCAGAAATATTTTTTATGTCTTTAAGAAACTTTTATTTTAATTGAATTAGGGCTGCAGCTATCGATTCTTTTTGTAACCTATTAATCTAGCACTTAATCGATTGATTAATCAATTAATCGGATAAATTTTTTTTGGTGTGTTTTTAAACACAATTTGTTCAGTAAACAACGTTTTTTTAATAAAAAACTGCAATTTTTCTTTCACCTGCTGTACTGAACCTGTGCCTTGAAAACCGAGCAACGTACCGAACCGTTATTTTTGTGTACCGTTAAACCACTAATGGCTATTGATGTTAATTTAAATATTTTTGTTCAATACATTTGATTTTTTTGTAAATATGCTGTATTTGGTATTGAGAGAGGGTCTGTCAGTGATTGCAATAGTTGACTTCAGTGACAGTTACATTATTACACCATTATATGGCGGCAAAGACTGATTTTGTCTTTATAAGTGACTGGTTGTAAACAAGGAAGTTGTTTCAGCGCTGTCAGTCTTTTAAAAGGACAAATACAAAAATATTGCTTTCCTCAGTGGACATTCACACTACATTTTTAATGGATATAATATTATGGACATCGCCCTGAAGAATGAATGCTATATCAGATGCAGGTAATACACTCATTTAATCGCTCTCTCTCTCTCATAATACTCTACATAATACAATAAGCTTCAATGAAGCGACTCAACGTTCCTTCGTTATTAGTTCTAAAGTGACGTTTTAGAATTAGGCTTGGGCTTAAGTGTCAAACTGTCAACTTGAGATTTGAATTTGTGGCGGAAGGAAGTAGTTCTGCACAAAAGAGATTTTAAAGACACTCCGTTGTTGTTTCTGATTTATTTACATACTTATGATGTTCCAGGAAATCCCTAATATGGACAAAGGCATCAAGCTAAGAAGATAGAAATGCTTTGACTGGTTAAACATGAAGACAATTATGCAGAAATATATGGTGTATTTGAGTTCTTCAAGACATCTATGGTATTTTCATTATAATGATGTATATTCATAATGCAATTTTAATCGACATAGCCTACTGAATAGAATACTATAAAATAATATATTGTCTGCCTCATTCTGTGATAATAAGCCACATCTCACAGAAGGAAGTTATTTCAAACACTTGACTGACATTATTAGGTGAGTTTGGAGTAAAAATATGTTATATATTGTTATATGTTATATATATTATTGGAGTAACATTGTCTTTTGTTGGACAACAGGTTTCTGAATGCTTTGCATTACAAGACTTGCACTGCTTTCAGAGATGGAGCAGCATTTACTACTGATCATAGAGCCGCTCTTCACTAATGCCTGGTTCAGACTACACGATTTTTTTTGTCTGTTACGATAGTCACTGTGTCAGATTACGCGATTTTGACTCCTAAAATCTTGTCGTGTCCTGGATAAGAAACATGTCAGACTACACGTTGCTTCGCGACCAATGATCGCTTGTTGTCTTTAACGACGCGCGTGATGTCATCGAGAAGGCAAAACTAGCGACTGACTTCCGGAAACAAACGAGCGTAAACAATGTCTGCGGCGTGTTTTGTACTGGCTATCTTGTGTCTAGAAAAGCGCAAAAAAAGAAAGAAAACCCGACCATGGACACGTTCCTGGCTTGCTCAAAGAGGGCAGTATGGGCTGTCAATCCTCCAAGGAGTACTTGAGGTAAAATATCGTTCTTTTTATATTAAATATTTTGTTATTAGCCAGTAGTGAAAGCTTGCCACTACAACGTTTTTGTAAAAAAAATCTGGGAACACTTTACATTTGTTAACATGAACTAATAATGAACTGCTCCTATAAACCATTTATTTTATCTTTGTTGATGTTAATCTCTCACACACATATACACAGTCACGCACAAACACACCCTCACAGTCAGACTCACACACACGCGCGCACCCAGACTCACTCACACCTCTCTCTCTAGTCCCTCGATGAAACATCGTACAGGCAAGAGTACTGTTGCCACATCTCCACGAACCTTTCCTCTATTTCATAACTCCACCTAGCCGCACCATCATCTCTCTTGCGTTTGCCATATTTGAATCCTGTCAGAATATATATTCTGTGCTCCGATTGGTCAGCGTCACCCATGTGACGGAACCCGTCGTGGGGAACGTGAAAAAAAATTCAACATGCTAGTCTTTCTGCTGTGACGTCGTGAACTATCGCAGACACGGATTCGGTTGTCGTATACTATGACACACTATACGAGATGATACGATCAATTCTTGCGTCCCGACGTCCATTGTCGTTTACGAATCCCTACAACACCATACGTCAAACGGATCATGCCAAATTCGGGCTAAAATCGTGTAGTCTGAACCAGGCATAACATGTGCATATTTATTTAAAACTGCTGTAACATTTTTGTTTAAAATGTATATAATGAGTGAGAACATCATGAATCCATTTTCCAAACCTTGTTTTTGTCTGATCCTGACAAACTATGGTACACCTATAATAAGTGTTTATATTCAGACTATTTTAGACTGGTACGGGTTGGCACCATTGCTGAGTAGCACAGTACCGATATAGCTCACAATATGGAAAAGACTATCACTTCTGTTTTATGCCGACTTGAAACAAGATGCTTCAGTTAATCAGCCAAGTGGAGGCCGGTTATGCCAATCATCTCAGAATTAGAATATAATATAAAATATATATTTTGGCCCATCACTAATTATTTACACTTTTGGTAAAAGTAATCAGCCAATGCCCTGATGGCTGTTATATGAAATTATCATTGAAGACATAAACAATCAGTTAATAATGCTTTGGAATGGAATGCTTTCTGAAGTTTGCAAGCAAGGTTTTGTTTTTGATAACAATAGTACACCAATCAAAAGTATATTTTTGTAGGTAAGTGTAGGCTATTAGTTTGTTGATCTATCTCTGTCCGGTTTCAAACTGTACCTTTACCAAGATCTTTATTTTGAGCAACTCAATTTTTTTATAACTTGCATGTTATTTAATTCTTTAATTGACCATTTCAAACAGTGTTTAAATTCCCTGTCTTATCACCCGTTCTGTATTGGTGAATCTTTTTAACAGTCTCTGTATCTAATGTCTGTGTTTTGAGTTTAGCTCAGCTGTTCTCTGGATTCTCCGAATGCTCGCTGCACCCCTTTGCACTTTGTCTTGAATATCAAGGTTGAGTTACGGCTGGTTGTGTGTGGGCTAACTATCATCCATGTGATGTGTTTTCTTCATTAACTTACATTATCCTCAGCAGCATTTGTTAGGATGTAGTGTATTGGTGGTGACTCTCTCTGCCTCAGGGTTTTGTACTCACTGGCCCATTATGAAACAAGAAACTGCTTATGAAACAGTATGTGAGGGGTGGACAGATTTTGCGTAGCAGAGCGTATAGCAACTGTGTGTGTGTAAGACCTGGCGAAATTGACAGATGTGTGTGAAGATGGAATAGAAACAGGCTGCACCTTCCTGCTATCAGCCACTTGCTGCTGACCTCAAGGATCTTCTGTCGCCACGCAAGCCACTCTGAATATGAATGCCAGCTTTAGGATTTATTTGCATAATATGAGCTAGGAAATAGTGTGTGTTGAATGAGCCCAGTGATGTAACATTGTATCCATGAACAAAAAAGTTTTCCTGATGTAGAAACTACCGTTTCTAATAGGGATGGGCATTTCAAGCAAAAATAATATTCGAAGATCGCTGGGAATTATTCGATTTTTATTCGAAAATCGCAACTCCTCCCCCGCATGCACGCATGTAAAGGCTGCACGCATATAAACAGAGACAGAGAGGGAGAGAGACCGTTTACACTCTCAATCTGTATGATAACAAACTGTTTAATTCATTAGGGAATAGCTATATCAACTCAAGCCATATAATTAGTGTAACATGCTGAAACATGTGACTGTTATTTGACATCGCCCCAAGTTACCGCAACCGTTAAATGCCTAAAGTCTACAGTGTGCGCGTGAGGCGATGTGTTCTTCTTCTGTTGTCTCAGGGCGTTTTTACTCTGGCAGTTTAGTTTGAAATGGAGCACGGTTCGCATGAAAAATTGCTAATGTGAAAGCTTACATACAGAGCTTGGTGTGCACTGAGGTACCGAACCCGAGAACACACAACCGGAGTTCGGTTGCACTCGGAGCTGTGCCGCGATTCACGTAAATGTGAAACAACACTCGGTGTGCACTTGTTCAGGAAGAAAAGTAACCAGCGCATGCGTTTTAGCCGATTGCAATGTCATAAGTTCAATAACACACATGTAAGTGATGATAGTGTTGATGATTTACCTGAGATACGATCGCGACAGCGAGCCTGCAGTGTATTCACGCATAGAGTGCAATCAGGGCAGCGAATTAATGGCAATTCACGTCTCCTCAAAAGAGTCTGTTTGCAAGCAGCAAAGCCGCCTTCGAGCGACACATGTACGGTAAACCTGTTGTTTACTCAGCTGCACATAATAGCACCAAATTATTTAAAAAAAGCCCAATATATTTGACCCGTGTTCTGTTTCCTATCATGCCCGTGCACGTTTGTGATGACGTTAGATGAACGCAAACACACTAGGGTTCAAGTTGAGTGTGGAACCAGACCAACACTGCGGAGGCGGAGGGAAGAATCAGCTCGGACCACAGCAAACGTGCCCAGTATAAAACACTCTGAGAACTGACTGACAGCTTTAGGTGCGTTATTGGCAGCGCCTCCCTCTCGTTACATGAACGCGTCACCACCACATCGAAAACATGGGGATTTTTTTGAGGACGATAATCGCACAAACTATTCGATAGTCTATAATTAAATCAACTATCGAATATTCGAAAATCGCGACCCATCCCTAGTTTCTAATATAGCAAGTAGCTTATGCTATTCAAATTAACAAAATCATGGGGGTCATTTTAAAATCAAGAAGGGTAGGAAAAGTAAGTTGAGATTGAGAAGAAGGGCCAAGGGCAAGACAGTGGAAATTGCCTATGTCCCATTGTTTTCTTTGCAAGCCTGTAGGATGTCCAGAGTGGCCCATTTAGAGAGATGAGCTGGCCACAACTCTTCATTTTTATGATTTAAAAATGTCTTTACCATCATCCCTTTAAATCTCTGTGCTTGTTCTTAAGCTGTACTAAATTCTTTAGTCCTCATGTCATTTAGCATGAAGACTCCACAGGTCACTGTTCTTTACCTGATGTCTTGTATGAGGCTTGTGGATTTTGTATGGTAGTTGGTTCCAGTGTGTGTGTGTGTGTGTGTGTGTGTGAGTGAGTTTCTGGCAGCATAATAAAGCATTGACTCATGTGGAAGAGTGACCAAGACTTTACTGGAAGAGAAGCTGTGCTTTCTATCAGTGTCTGTTGATCTAATATCAGCAGCAGTCTACAGTGAGCAGAGGTTGTCTGATTTATAAGTGTTAATCAGCACAGACAATAGCTTTCCGATATCTGCCAATATAAACTGATAATAGATTTTATTTTCACCCTAATATAACTAGTGACTGCATTCTGCACAGAGCCATGCACACAAAATTAATGCTGTTGACAATGATCAACACAGAGAATCTAACTTGTTGTTGTTAAATTGTTCATTAGCTGCACAAATGGTACTTCATCTACATTGTCTGACTCAAATTTTTGGGTCATGCTTGTCAGTCAATTTGAGTGTGATTTCTATCCATCTGGTCAGATTGATGCATGGAGCAAGATTTGTTTCATTTTACCTGTTTGTGAGGAGCACAGTCTTTTAAAAAATAAGTATTTTTGTGCATTTCAAGCTAAATAGTGTAAATATATTTCTTTTAGTTTGCACAGTAATCTGCACATTTCACACATTATAGACTCCTGGTAGCCTCTAGGTAGTGTTAAAGGGTTAGTTCACCCAAAAATGAAAATTATGTTATTAATTACTCACCCTCATGTCGTTCAACACCCGTAAGACATTCGTTCATCTTCGGAACACAAATGAAGATATTTTTGTTGAAAGCTGATGGCTGAGAAAGGCCTCCATTGACATTCAGTACATTTACACTCACAAGACCCATAAAAGGCACTAAAAACGTCGTTACAAAGTCCATCTCACTACAGTGGCTCTACAATAATTTTACGAAGCGACGCCAATAGTTTTTGTGCGAAAAAGAAAATCAAAATAACGACTTTATTATACAAGTTCTTGTCTTCCTTGTTGGACTCTGCTGTGAAACTCACGAAGCACCACGACGAAGTTCGTGAAGTTCGGTACAGCAGATTTACAAAATTGCTTTTTATTTATTTTTTATATTTAACAGTGGTTTACTGGGGGAAAAAAGTGTCTGTCCTTGAATGAATTAAATTATATCTAAAAGTTTATTTAAGATATTTCTGTAAATTATATAGGGATCCCTTACTTGTACATTAATACTAAAGATTAACCACAGAGCCAAAACTATTAGCCTAAATTCCGTTGCTATTTATTTTTAGGTATAATAATCAACACTCAAATAACACATTGTGTGCAAATATGTAAACTTCACATAAGGCAGTTTTTGCATTAACTCCTAAATCTAATTATAAAATAGTTTTTTTTCTCCAAATCGTTGTTGAAATATAATACTTTATATACAGTGTTTGTCATTTTCATGACAGGTTTATTTAACATGCATGAAATAATCAAGACATCACTAACAGGTTCAGTAGAATATAATGAATATAACGGCTAATATAGAGCATATATTTAGCGAAAGAGTTGATTTCTCTAGTGAATATAATTCTGTGGACACTGAATGACTGCCTGAGGTAAATGTGATGCTAACGTTACATGACATTGTTTAGTTTACAGCAGTTATATTGACGTCTTTCCGCCGTTGAAACACTGATATAGCGAATACACCACATATATACATGACAGTAAAATGTAATGTATCCTCAGCATACCTTTAGATCGTCATTCATGTTTATTCTTGAATCTTTAGTAAGAGATGATCGATCGCCTTCACAGATGATCACGTTCACGCGCGTGCGTGTCGCGCGGCGCTTGAACTGTGATCAGTGACCAGTCACGCCACATAGAGCGTCAAAACGGCATTTATCGTTTGAATTTCATGATAAAATGGACTGAATACTTAATATGTTTGTGTGGGAACTCGGATTGAAGTGTGTTCCGCGCTTACAACAAGCCGACTGAACTGTTAAAGATTACATTCATAACCGTTCGATACACGCGTGCACGTTCACAAATGATCGCGTTCACGCGCGGCCACTTGAACTGTGTTCAGTGATCACTGATCAGTCACCCACATTAAAGAGCACCAAAACGTCATTTATCGTTTGAATTTCGTGATAAAATGGACTGAATACTTAATATGTTCGTGTGGGAACACGGATTGAAGTGTGTTCCGCGCTTACAACAAGCCGACTGAACTGTTAAAGATTACATTCATAACCGTTCGGTACACGCGTGGACCGAACCGAAAGCCCTGTACCGAAACGGTTCAATATGAATACGTGTACCGTTACACCCCTACTGCCGTTTCACCGGTAACCCTCGTAAACAAAACGATACGGTGAAAAGACTTAAGGCTATTTATTTTCAAACTTAAACATTTTATATTTTAATCTGGATTAAATTACATGCCCTAGATATTGTTTGAATATGTTCTGACTGTTGTTCAGTCACACACTTTACAATAAGGCTCCATTATTTAACATTAGTCTGACAAGGAAAAATACTTCTAAAGAATGTATTAATCTTAGTTAAATGTACATTTCAGCATTTAATAACACATTATTAAAATCAAAAGTTGTAACTATTATTTAATGGACCTGAGCTAACATCAACTAACAGTTGCTTTTTTAAACTAACATTATCAAAGAAGAATATCTTCTGTAAAAATGTAGCTATTCATTCTTTGTTAATGTTAATGCATTAAAGGGCATATTGCAGGTTAGAGACTCCAGTGAGTCAATGTATAGAAAAATAATGTAGGAACTAGATTTTCTTTAAAATATACTTTAAAATACAATATTAAGGCTTTTGGAGTCGTTTTTGTGAGAAAATTTTACTTCCGCATCTAAAAATGCCAAAACCGGACGTGACATAACGAGAGGGAGTGCGGTGAATCTCAACGATAGGAAAACAATGGATCGCATTGACAGCTCGGACGCTGAGGACATTATTAATGTTTATTAATACTCATATGGCAGACCACAGCCATACAATTATGACACACAATTAGGGACAGACCAGGATTAGACAGAACAACGATTACAGGAGACAGATTGAGTATTTATGTGAGGAGAAATAGTGGAGAACAGCGGCAGGTGTCTCGGAGAGAGACCAGTGTTAGCTAGATAAAGCTAGCTAACGATATATGATCACTGCTCAGATCACAACACTGTACTGATTATTATCATGTATCAGGCAATAGCAAAGCTGGTAACGTTGTCATCTAGTAAGTTATTGATTTACTTACCAATAACAGAAACTTATAGGCTTTGACCGAAAAGTCACACTCGTTAATATCCGTTCACACTAAACGTTATGTGATATAACGTTAGCGGTTTCTCATCACGACTGATTTGGTAACTTACAAGACTCACGCCACGGTGCACAGTTCACGTTTTCTCCGAGCTGCATCTCCCACCGGATCCGGGACCCGTCACATCTCCCGCCGGCCGCCGAGCCACAGACAGTAACGTTGTGTTATTGTGTTTATCCTTTATTCATTAATTCTGTATTATGGGCTTATTTCGTGCCGATTCACCGCTAGTGTGAGGATGTATATGACGTTATGAGTATGCATTTGAGTGAACTTGAATGTGCATACATGGCATGAATAAAATATCACATAATTCAGAACTTTTTTTCGAAAAAGTGTGAGACTGTATTCATTTGTGTTAATGTACATACTTTGTATTCATTAATGTAAACACGACGGCAAAGAAGCATCGCGTGTGGATGTTTATTCATCCTTAGGCAAGCTACACACCAGCCGCGCCGAACGCACATGCTGAAATAGAACTGATGCGACACGCAAGTGTGTTGGAAGCGTTTCCAGGCAAAATAGAATAGGAAAAGCTGTTTGTCATTTTGACACGAATACATATTAATAAATGAAATTTTTATGTGTGAAAGTCTCTAGGTTTTGACATAAATGCAGATATAATTGTAATTTAAAAAAATGTATATAATATCGATTTTCAAATATTGCACCTGTCAATGCAGAACAAATTATTTTGTAGCCTATTCGGCCGTCAATACTGCCGAGTGCTGACGTTGTCTTTGCTGTATCAGTAGGCTATATATTTATATAAATATTTATTTATATATTTTATGTTTAACACGAAGTATAGGCCTTCCACGTCACCTAGCAGCAGCGGCGCCGCGTCAGACACGCTTCTGGTGTGCAAAGACACAGAAAACGCACGCAGCTGAAACGCAACAGAAACGCCACGCTTGCAGTGTGTAGCCGGTCTACAGATAGAAAACGCCACGCTCACGTCACGCAGCCAGTGTAGCCAGCCTTACATGAGTATAACAATGTTTGACTCCATCATATCGCCGGGATGATAATCCTCCGGTCTAAAGCACCATACACACCCCCAGCACCAAGGGAAGTCCCATTTCTTCACCTGCACAAAACGCCACCATGCAGAATTCCTAACTTTTTTTTTTAGGAAACCTGTGGACTCGATGCCCTGATAGGCTGGATAATAATTTACCATGACAATGATAAATTGGAATAGAAAAACTACCGAAAATACACAGACTCTACTGAATACCAACCTATTCTGCACTGAGCCAACGCAGAGCTCGGCCAACCACTCCCTCTCGTGACGTAATATGACGCGATGTTGAAAAAAAAGCGCTTTTTCCAAGCGGCCAACGAAATGGCCACTTTATCTACTAAATTTGTGCTCTTATGTCTTTTTAAAACATTTTAAATCCTGCACTACCTTTTCATATGGTATTTTCATACAAGGTTATATATTAATCTCGAAAAAAATTTAACCTGCAATATGCCCTTTAACTAGTGAGACACTATTGTAAAGTGTTACCTACTGTTCTTTATAATTCTTTTGCACTTAATCTTTAAATATTTGTTTATTTTGTACATTTTTGTGTATTGCTTTATTGTATTTAAATGTTTGATTCTTTTGTTATAAGAAAGGTATTAAACTGGTTATAGTATGACAACACTTTTTTTTGCAACTTATTTCAATATCGTGATAATACCGTATACCGTGATAAAAGCTTCAGCAATTAATCGCAACATGAAAATTTGATACCGGCATATGCCTACCGACAGTACAGATCCACTTTTGCAGCACGACTGAAGCGTGGCGTTGTGCCGCTTCCCCTCATGTGTATGTTGATGGGCGTTCCTCAAGTTTACCGCTATGGGTGTGCGTTTGAGCCAGCGGGGAATGAAAAACAAAGGACCAGCTAGAGACTTCTCTTCACCATTCAGTTGGGCTGATCCAAAAGAAGTGGAAACAAGGGGGTGTTCTGAAGACAGACAGTTACCTGTGAAACAGGGGTGCTCTAAAAACACCCCCATTAGCAATTAGTGCTCTCCACCTGATGAAATGAACGCGGCGCGGCAAAACTGATGAAATTAACGGGGCAAAACTAATGAAATGAACGCGGCAAAAAATCGTCCAAAATCTGAATTTTGGTCGAGCTAGAATGTATCGACTAATAATCGACTAATCGACTGGGAGATTACAGCCCTACTAATTTCTGACTGTCATGTACCAACAAATGAATGTGGAGTAGAGGTGAATTGCTCCGTCTCATAGCTAGCGCAAAATAATTGATATTTACCATAATGCACATAGCAAAACGAGAAAGGCACAACAAAGAAAACTCCGTAACTGTATGAATTAAGCGAACAAGTGTGCTTCTATTACATAATTTAACCATTGAAATGTCTTGCCCAGCAAAAAAAGGCGGCGGTCTCTGCGTCCGTTTTGAACCCCTTTAAAACACGGAGTTCACGCCACCTTTCAAAAGCCATTTTTATCCTTGTTTTCGCATGGACCCGGTTGAAGTCTCTTTTTTTCTGTAGCCACTCTAAGGGTGCGTCTCAATCAGCCCCCTAGTTCAGTAGTCAGGGCACTGATCAGGGATCAGCCCATTGACTTATGTCCTGATCAGTGCCCTGACTACTGAACTAGGGGGCTGATTGAGATGCACCCCGAAAGTCCGAAGTCTTTTACATTTTACAACGGGTGAATCTCCAGTTGTCACTGGTGATTGTCATTTTAACCTTTCTGGATCCGCCATCAAATTGATAAGTTTAATTATATCAAGTGCTGTGAGAAAAGGCTATAAATCTCCACTTCCAACATCCTCACACGCAATATAGCCTACTAGTCAGGACACCTTCTTTATGTGTACAGATGTGACATAATGACGCAAAGACATGCTTGACTTTCCCGCGGAAATCCACAAAAATTTACAACGGTAAGCTTGTAATAATGTACTGCCACTGGAATTAAAAACATTATTACAAGCTTACTGTTGTAAATCGAGCTATGGTAAGCAGATAGTATTGAACACTAGCTGGTTATGTACTTGCTCAAATTTATTTTGGATAATTTTTAACCTAAAAAAGCGGACTGCAGCTTTAATGTAATTTGGAATTATTGGAATTACGAAAGCAACTTGTACTGACATATCTGAAAATATGTTGTTGCCGTTGTTTTGTCTCAAGATGCACATCAATAATGTTTTTTGTTGTTGTTTTTTTTCCCTCTAAGACGTGTTTATAATGGAACAACTTCTAAATGTACTAATTGAACTAAGGCCTAATCTAGTCTAAGTCTTGTCTGTGAAAGGTATTAATTTCTTGCCAAACTTTTGAATGGTAATATTTAATATATTCAAACATATTATAAAAAAAGTGCTAAAAAGAATTAGGATTAGTTAGAATTTGGACATTTGGGAAATGTGTATTTACATTTGAAAGGGCTTCACGGAGTATCATATGAAGTGTGTTAGATTGTAGACGGATGTTATCGGTCTTCAGAGCATTGTTATGTTAAGCACTGATGATGTCATGCTAACAGAATGCCAGAGGGATGTTTGGGTGCACCTGTATAAACAGCAAAAGAGCAAAAGCAACCATCACTGAGCATCTCTCACTACGCGAGTTAAGGACCTCCCTCTCTACCTTCATCTCTTCTCTCATCTCTTCACCATGCTAGTTCACTGTGCATTATGCACAACTTTTGATACATTTTTAAAAGCAAAGTTTGTATTAATACATGTTGAAGTTAGCATTTTAGGTTAGTAAATCCTATAGAAGTTGTATTAATTTTTAGTTTATGTTCACTAGGAATGCAACAATACAGTTTGTCCACGGTTCAATACATACCTCAGTTTTTAACCACGGCTTTCGGTTCGGTTCTGATGGCTTGTCACATCAGATTTTTTCTATTCTATTCTTAAGTGACAGGAACAGCAAGAGGTTAAGGAGAAAAAAAGATTTTTTTTTTTATTGCAATACTCTTTCTTTATTTTACTTAAGAATTGAAAAACCTTACTTAAACTTAGAACTTTACTTAAAAAAAACCTTGTACACGTTCCTAGTGTATTGTATAATATAAAATAAATATATATAAAGATTTACACTGGCAGCTCAGAGCAGTAAAGCAGCATTTAATTATGAAATTTAATGAACAAATGTAAAAATAAAACACTACATAGACTTCACTATAAAATATACATTGATTCTTATTAATGCTACTGTAATTAAAGCTTTTCAGTCAAGAGCAGTGAGTGATTTTCTCTTTGTCTTTTGTTGTTTTATTAACATTAAAGGGATAGTTCACTCAATAATGAAAATTGTCATCAAGAAATGAATACAGGTTTGGAACAATATTAGAGTGAGTAAATAATGACAATTTTAGAGGTGAACTGTCACTTTAAGGACAGAGTGTTCACTAGGCTGCGCTGCTGTCAATTTAAGACCTGTGTACATCTAATATACAGACACGCCGATTTTACTTTCACTTTAGACATAACCGACTGTGCTTATGTTAACCTTGTGTGTATTTGACAGCGAAGTAAGACTACTTAGTCCAGTAATCACGTGTTTGACAGGCTTTTAGTCTGCACGCTCGGAAAAGCACATGTTAAAACAGTGCATAAGCACGTGAATGACCGGCAAGGCTTTAAAACGCATGCAAATAATGAACTTTGGTGATTGTGAATAACTATAGTATTCCGTCAGTATAACTCCACCACTAACGTGCGATGTGAATGTATGTCACGTTGTTCAGTATATTGGGATGTAGGAAAATTATAGAAATTGTAGAAAATTAATTATTTAAATGCAAAAGCGAAAAAAATGCAATTCACAAGCGCGTATTGAACCGTGGATGCCGTACCGAACGGTTCAATATTATATTGAGAATTGTGGCATTCCTAATGTTCACTAATGTTAACAAATGAAACCTTAATGTGAAGCATTAACAAAAGTTGTTTTTGGTTTATGCCTGAAAGAGGAAACCTTTAAAGAAAATGTGATCACATAAGGATTAATTTAGCTGACTGCAACAAACTACCATTTGAGTGGTAATGATGAATGGCAAAATGAAGACGAAATCGGGGTCAGTGAGTTTAGACACATGTGATTCCCTCAACTCACAAGTGTCAAGCAGAGCTAGTGTAAGAAAAGAAGAGGGGGAATGGAGAGATTGTGAGTTCTTGAGTTACCCTCAGCAACCATGACCCTAGGTTTCATTTCTGCACAAAAGAAGACAGCCTTAGAGACAAAAGCTCTTAGAGAATTGAGACTTTCCCAATTCCAAAGGCCTCTCTCCCCAGCCTCTCTCTAATATCCATTCATAGCTTTACTGTAATGTCTTCATCTGTGACGTCTCTCTCTCCAGACTGTGGAGGATGAGAGCACTTGGCTCAGGGGGAAATTCCAGACTGCTTAGAGGAGGCTTGCAGGTTATTGATGGTGGAATCTCATTTTCTGCTCGACCGCTGCTGAAAAATGGTTGTCTGAAGCAGCTTTGGCAGACAAAAGGGTAGCTCTGCTGACAGTCAGCGGGAGTGTGTTTGGGGTTTGGAGTGCTAGGAGAGCGACTACTGGTACTGGTGTTCCCCTGCTAACTGTGTGTTTTGCTTTGGTGAGAGGAAACGGGTGGAGATGCTTATCAACCGTATACACATGCACACAGACACACACCTGACCTGATGCAACTCTCATTCATCCTGTGGGAGGGATTGAGATGAATGCATGGCTGTTTGTTTGTGTTCAGTAACTTTTAATCTGCACCTAAGACTATTTATGTACGTATTGTATTCATGTGGTGTTGGAGAGCAGTGTGACCACTCTAAAGTGGCAACCCACTAGGGCTGGGCGATAAAACGATAACGATATGTATCGCGATAGACACTTAATCGATATCAATAAAAGATGCGTTCGATAAAATGTTTGATAATTTTTTTTTTCTTAGTCGGAAGAAACCAGAGGATTTGCGAAGCAAGTTTGGTTGCATGAACAAAGGCACTCACTCTGTGGTAACCAAGCAACGTAGGGAGTGACAGGCTAACAGCCAATCAGGTAACTGTATCTAGTTTGGTTGCGCCATATCGTTGTCTCGTGTTGGATTCATTCTTCAGTAACAGAACCGCCGTGGAGTTATAAGTGGAAAATGAGTGCTGCGGCGAGCAAGGAAACTGTTGATAAAACAGGAAAACAAGTCAGCTCGCCAGTATGGCAGTTTTTTGGATTTTATAAGTCTGACCGTCGTCCCCACCAAGACTGGTCAGCGCAAGCCTGTGCTGACAGCGTGCGCGCCTCGTTCGTTTGTGCTATTCCTGACTTTGGCTGAATCCAAAATCGCCCCCTAAACCCTCAATCACTATTCCCTACTTTAGTCCACTGATACAGTTCACTTGAAGGAGTGAATGAAGACAAGTGAGCGAATTCGGACAGCCGCTTTGTGTACATCGGCTGTACACTCGTTATTGCGGTGCAAAGTGGGATAGAATGAGTGCAACTAATAATGTCCACTATGGTTTCGGACACCACTACAAATGGCTGTCCCCTCAAATAATGCCCTATTTAAGGGTATGGGGGGCAATTTCGGATTCAGCCTTTGAAACAACATGGAGAGGTAATGTTATTCTGCATCAGTGCCTTATGACAAAGCATCTAAACTGTAACAGTTACAAAGAAATAACGGAGGCACTGAGATAATTGTTAAGTGTTCATTGTGATTTTAGACTTGTGTTTATATTTTAACTATTTGAGTGTTTTCCATAGTTGTGTTGACATTTCTGCCTTTATAACTGAGGGGATTATAATCAGAGGAAGGTGTTTAAATGTAAAATAATTTTCTCCTGGTCCTTATTTTAAATTGGTCATAAAACGTATAAATAATTATCGATATCGACCGATATGAAACGCTTATATCGTGATACAGTTTTCAGCCATATCGCCCAGCCCTACAACCCACACACATTCGCTATGGACACAGTAACTGTTGCTGTCATTTCTTTGTCATGTAGAAACTTCTTGCATTTATATCCAATTACACGCTGTTATCCCTTTACTGTTACTACTCTCATAAAATACTTGAATTATATGTTGACTTTTAAACCTACAACCCCTGGCAGAAATTATGGAATCGGCACACTTAGTGGATGTTCACCTAGCTTTTTTACTTTATAGCAAACAAACAAATCACAGATATGACACACACATTTTTTGTTCAATAGCTTAACATTCTGGCTTCATTAAACATACTTCAAAAGTCACTGACACTTTATATATTAATGGCATGTCTTTTTCCAGATCAAGTAGAGGAAAAAAGTATGTAATCATCATCACCATCATCATCATCATCATCAAAAAAAAAAAAAATCACAATTAATATTTTGTTGCTCCTCCTCTGGATTTTATGACCGCCTGAATCCTGGAAGCATGGACTTCACTAAAGAAAAACAATATTCCCTATCAATCTGGTTCCAACTTTCTCGAATAGCAGTTGACAGATCCGCTTTGCAAGATAGAGCCTTATCATGGACCAGTTTTTTAAATTTATTTCCACCATACATTTTCAATTGGATTGAAATCCGGACTGATTGCTGGCCAGGTCATTGAGTTGATGTGTCTTTCCTGAAGAAAAGCTTTAACACTCTTTGCTCTGTGACAAGATGCATTGCCATCCTGAAAAAAATGACTTCACCACCAAAGCCATTTTCTATGGATGTAATGAAAAAAGTGTCCAAAATTTCAATGTACACCCGTGCATTGACCGTTGAGGTAATGATTGCCATCTCCCCTGGTCCTTTACCTGTCATGCAACCCCATTTTAATAAATGAGTAGAAATTTGGTTGTTTTCTTCAGGTTCTTCAAACATCTTTATGTTTCGTTAGAATGGCGCCAGACAACAGTTCCAGCATCATCTCCTTGACCAATGCAGATTTGTGATTCATCATTGAATATCACTTTCATGCAATCATCCACATCATTGCTTCTCCTTCGCCCACTGTAACCTTGTTTTCTTCTGTTTTGGTGTTAGTGCTGGTGTTCGTTTGGCTTTTCTATAGGTAAATCCCATTTCATTCAGCTGGGTTCTGTCACAAACATTAACTCCTGTTTCCATTTGTTTTTCAGTTGTTTTGTTGTGCATTTTCTATTTTCAAGGCATATTGCTTTGAGTTTTCTATCCTGACGCTTTGACGTCTTCCTTGGTCTACCTGTATGTTTCCCTTTTATAACCTTTGCATTTATTTTATACTTGCACCAAATTTTAGACACAGCTGACTGGGAGCAACCGACTTCTTTGGCCAAACTCTTCTGTTGAATGAGTGCAGCTCACTCTTTTATACTCCACTATTTTTAGATGCATTTTTTCCATTTTGTCCCTCCCAAAATTAACCTCCCACCACCCCCCCGAATGAATGACAAAAATTATTTGTAATTTACGGTCGACAACAAGAATTGCCCAATGGTCCAGTGTCAGCGTGAAAGACACTCAGGCCAATGCTCCATCTTCACGGAAGTTGATCATTTGCACATTTTTAAGCCTTGCCAATTTAAATATTCAAGCGCACATAGACGAGAAAGTGTCTCTCAGTTTGCTACTCACGAAGCACAGCAACAACACACATACACATGGCCACGCTTCTCACAGCACGCAAATATTCACACAAACTTATATCAAAATGACTGTCTTGTTGAGTATCATCGTAAACATAGTCGGTTAGGTCTTTTAAATGAATGTAAACATGAAATTTGCCAGTCACCGCCAGCATTTATGATCAAGTTTCATGGCCCACAGAATATCTTGTATGAATATCTAAACATGCAATATATATAAAGAAAGAACAGACCCACTGTTTTATTCTAGCTTCATACATTATTTTTTTAATCAACACTTGAATGTTGCAAGTTTCATGAAAAAGCAACATTTTGAGCATAAAGCTGAGAAAATCACGTTTTTGTAAAAGACTAACGTTACGTCCGAACGCTGAACAAAACACAGATGTTGTAGATCCATCAACACCCCAAAGCTTCACAGTCCTATAACTCGTCCTGGGTTGACATTTCATTCAATAACATTAGGTAGTTGTGATTTATATGCTGTTTAATGGTGATGATCGCGTTATTTTGCATATGCATCTGCTTACTGGTGTTGTCACGATACTGGAATTTCTAACTTTGATACGATACCTAAAAAAATATCGATATTCGATACCATTTTCGATACCACAGGGAAAAAATGCTGCATATACTGTCAAACTTTTTTTCCGTCTATTGAAAGTCTAAGCAATTAAAATTATTTTGAAGAGATCACTTTATATGATAATGCTTTTAAGCTTTTTCTCATATATAAACCTTGATCAATTACCATTACAATTATCCCACATATATTTGCTAGCTAATTTTGTTGGAATAGCTTACACAAGGAAGCTTGTTTCAAATTGAATTTAAAAAGACGAGTAAACGGTAATAAAATAAGAACAAATAAACAAATTACAAACAATTGCAAATTAAATACAATAGAATAAAGATACAAATGAAATAGACTGCTTTATTTTTTCAGGTAGGTCTAACAGTATTCAGGTAAGAAACTGAATTAAAAAAAACAAAGTAATACAATTTAAAATAACATTGGATAATCTTCATTGTAAAAAAATGAATACATATTAATCCATTAATGTTACACAAGTTAATCAGTCAAGAGCAGCCAGTGATCGTTTGTCTTTTTGTAGTTTGAATAATAAATAACTGCTGTCCCTGTAAGACCCGCCGCACGCATGGATCCCAAACACTATTCCTGTTACTCATTCTTCCTGAACTGGTTACGACTGTGTTCACGTTAATACTCACAAAGATTGACATTGAGAATTTTTTGAGTGTATTTGACCATTAATAAGCCAGAAAAAGGAGCTCATTTTTGCACTTGTATGTCAGAGGCGGCTTTATTACAGTATGTGTGTGCGCTTCAGATGCGAGTGCAAAATCTGCGGGAATGAGTAGAATTAACGTTATGTGCAACCCCACGCGAAATTCAGACCGTTACACTAACACGCAGTCATGAGGAAATATCTGGCAGAATACGCGTTCGCCGTGTTCAGAGGGTTAACCGGACTGAATGAGAGGATGCGGGTGCGTGTCAACTCGCTGTCGGTCGGAGAGGAGAGCGCAGCTGGTATCGCAGCTGGTATTCAGATATTTCAGTATCGATACGTATCGTCGAAATATCGATATTTTTGACAACACTACTGCTTACACATTATATCGCACATTGCTGCTTCTTTGGCTGTGTTTTGATCAGGAGATTCTGTCCTCTTCCAGGAAATGCGCTACAGCACCCCCTACCGTATAACAGTGAACACACTGTTCACACTGTTGAACACACTCTGGAAAGCCGGAGAATATCGTCATTGGCTATATAAATATCGAGATAACAAAAGACAAAAAAAATCACACTGCTCTTGACTGAATAACTTTTAATAAGGGTTAATCTATATTTATATGCAGTGACATATCATTTGTGCAGACTATGCAGTGATATTTTTCATTTGATTTTTGTATCTGACAATCTAGTTTAGACCTATTTGTATACGTGTGTTCTGCTGTATTTATTTGTGCTTTTGCTCGTAATTTGATTATTTGTTCTTATTTTATTTCTGACTGTCTTTAACAATATAAAAAAATTATATGAGTTTGGATAATAGTTTTTAGAATCATAACCTTATTTATTAAGCTTACATGGCTCAAAAACATTGCTAGGCCTATTTTATTTTATTTATCAGTTTTTTTTGTGGTGGGGCCAGTGAAAATTCTGGCAGGGCAAGTTAAAATTTGAACCCCTGAAAAAAATCCTTAGCATTGAGCCCTGAAATATATTCCCAAAAAACCCCCCCAAAAAATCACTGATTTGCGTGTACGTGTAGTAACTTTAGTCGTAAAAATGTCTAAGGAATGGAGAAAGGTGACAAACCTAAACAGGCAAAAAAATTTTTTTTTTCTTTCTTAAAAGCAAAAAAATCCGGAGAAACGACTCAAGCAAAGCCAACCTCTTTTGTGTTGTAAATAGTTGTGTGATGTATAAATAAATTTATTAATCTGTTTTTTATATGATTTCAGAATGGCTTCTTGATCCTGTTACACTGAATGATCTCTTACAAACTGCATTTTTGGGACAAAAGTCCCCTGGTTATTTATATACAAAAAAAAAGAAAGAAGACATAGTCCTTTTAATACAACACAGCCAACACTTATTTGAAAATGCCAAGACAACCAATATATTTTTTAACTTGGTATTTTATTTTTATTTAAAGATGTAATGACAAAATCAAAAACCGGACCATTATGCTGAATGACAATTTTACACTTTGGAACATTATTTCCCCTATATGTTGACATTAAAGGTAGAGTTGTATCCGATTCCGATACTAGTATCGGAAATATCACCGATACCACACAAAAATATGGCATCGGTATCGGCGAGTACTTGAACCCATGTACCGATCCGATACCATTTTCTTAAACAAGACCTAGTTTTGACTCCGAGCTTTGCCTAACCACTGTGCGGTTCTTCCTCGGTGCTCAGAATGCATGCATAACACAGGAAGTTGTGCTGTTTTGCCACAAGGTACCACTGTTTAGAGCAGCGAAGAAGAAATTAAAACGCGTTAGCAGTAGGCTATGTCCGCTGTTTACTGGCTGTTTAGCAGTATTTTGTCTCTGTGTGGATGCCGGGTGCCCGCGCGCACACACTCGCGTGGCGCTCGCTGTCTTTGTAATCTCTGCCGTGTGTCACTATCAAGCGGCAACCTCCCCCAGTTTCTCTACGTCCATATTCACAGTCTATGGTCACTATATGAGGACACGAACGCATAAACTGTCACTTCATGAGAATTTACCGTTTCATTTGGGAAAACTGTCATATAAGGACACAGACTCTGAAATATCTTCACAGCTACCCATCAAAATAAAAGTTTGGTTTAAAACATTTTAAATTGACAGAATATATTAGGATACTGCTGTACAGTAGATTTAGCTATGTCTCTATGTAATAATAATACGTCTCTACTACTACTAATAATGCCTAGATGGTTGCTTATTTTTCACTTTTGTTGTAAAGAGATTATTTTCTGATTAATTTTTATATTCCTACATGTATTTGTTGCACTGTTTTTATACAGTTATATTGTACAACTAAAATACCTTTTTTCAGTTTGCAGTGTTAGATTTTATAAAAAAATATAATAAAAATAAATAATATTACTGTCAAATGCATGTCAGATCATAAAAATACTGTAATAAATACAGTAGTTCACTGTATGTATTTGTTCATGTTTTATTAAGGGATAAGTCTGAAGCACACCATAAAATAATTCTAGCAATTCATACAGGGCTAGTAGTTTAAACAGCTGTATATACAGATACACACACAGGTATCGGATCAGTACTCTGTATCGGCCGATACCCTGAGCCCAGGTATCGGAACATCTCTAATTAAAGGGGTCAGGAATTGAGAAATCAACTTTTCAGTCAGCCTTTGATATATAAAAGATCATCATGATATAAGAATATCCTGACGTCTGAGTGTGGTGAAACACACCGCCTTAACCGAAGAAGAAGTATGCCTGATTCTGTAGCCCTGCCCACCGATTATAGGCCTACGTGGAGCTAAACCGGAAATGTTTTAAAAGGTCTTGATTAGGGATCTCACAGTACCAAAATTCCAGTAGTCGGTACCAATACCATAAAAAATGTACGGTACTCGGTACCAATTTCGGTACCACAGCAACATACTTTTTTTTTTTTTTTTTTTTCATGTATTAAGTTTATATTTATGATGATAATCATTATAAGTAAATAATACATAAACATTTAAAGGCTGTATGCTGTTTAAAAGTAAACATTGTTTATAAAAAAAGATTAAGTGAAAAATAATCAACCATCTAGGCATAATTATTATTATTAGTTGTAGAGACGTATTATTATTACATAGAGATGTAGCTAAATCTACAGTAGGCTACAACAGTTCTGTCAATTAAATTTTTTTTAAACCAAACTATTATTTTGACGGGTTACCGTGAAGACTTTTGAGTGTCTGTTTTCATGATATGACAGTTTTCTCAAATGAAACGGTAAATTCTCATGAAGTGATGGTTTCGTGTCCTCATATAGTGACACACGCCAGAGACTACAAAGACAGCGAGCGATGCATGTGTGTGCTTCTGCCCGCGCATCTGCGCCCGACCGCCTGTCATTCACACAGACGCAGAACATGCAGGAGTAATATTTAAATGGTATTTTGCAGTTTAATATTCACAGGCACTAGTATATATTCGGCTACATTCTGGAGTCCAGCGCTTAGATAAACACAGAAGCGAATGAACGCAGCTGCGGGTACCGAATATACTCAGGAATCGGTACTACAGAAATGCTGGTATCGTCACATTTTTATAATTTCAGTACCGACTTGGTACCGAAGTACCAAGTACTTGTGACATCCCTAGTCTTGATAAATTACTTAAATTTCTTTTTAAACCGTTTTAACTAAAAGTATTAATCGGTCAAAATTCTTACTGTTAGTTGATGATAATAAACCAGTTAATCCCTAATTTGTACATTTTTGTGTTTTTTCTTTGTGATGTATCAAGAGTTTAATTGAATAATTTAAAAAACTTAAACTTTAAAAAAACAACAACTTTGGGACAAATTGTTCAAATAATGTGTTTTAACTTACTAAGGGGATATAAGAAGACAGCATAAGGAGAATGCAAAAATTACACCAGGTCTTTAAATATTTTGCTTCAAACTGTTTTTAATAATTATATAGGGCTAATTATTTATAGTCCTACTTTAAACTGTATATATTTTTAATGTAGATTTAACCGGTCCTTTCGCTTTTATAGCCCTTTTGCACATACAGGTCCTTTTCAAAAAATTAGCATATTGTGATAAAGTTTATTATTTTCCATAATGTAATGATAAAAATTAAACTTTCATATATTTTAGATTAATTGCACACCAACTGAAATATTTCAGGTCTTTTATTGTTTTAATACTGATGATTTTGGCATACAGCTCATGAAAACCCAAAATTCCTATCTCAAAAAATTAGCATATCATGAAAAGGTTCTCTAAACAAGCTATTAACCTAATCATCTGAATCAAAATTACACCTGCAAAAGATTCCTGAGGCTTTTAAAAACTCCCAGCCTGGTTCATTACTCAAAACCGCAATCATGGGTAAGACTGCCGACCTGACTGCTGTCCAGAAGGCCATCATTGACACCCTCAAGCAAGAGGGTAAGACACAGAAAGAAATTTCTGAACGAATAGGCTGTTCCCAGAGTGCTGTATCAAGGCACCTCAGTGGGAAGTCTGTGGGAAGGAAAAAGTGTGGCAAAAAACTCTGCACAACGAGAAGAGGTGACCGGACCCTGAGGAAGATTGTGGAGAAGGACCGATTCCAGACCTTGGGGGACCTGCGGAAGCAGTGGACTGAGTCTGGAGTAGAAACATTCAGAGCCACCGTGCACAGGCGTGTGAAGGAAATGAGCTACAGGTGCCGCATTCCCCAGGTCAAGCCACTTTTGACCCAGAAACAGCGGCAGAAGCGTCTGACCTGGGCTACAGAGAAGCAGCACTGGACTGTTGCTCAGTGGTCCAAAGTACTTTTTTCGGATGAAAGCAAATTTTGCATGTCATTCGGAAATCAAGGTGTCAGAGTCTGGAGGAAGACTGGGGAGAAGGAAATGCCAAAATGCCTGAAGTCCAGTGTCAAGCACCCACAGTCAGTGATGGTCTGGGGTGCCATGTCAGCTGCTGGTGTTGGTCCACTGTGTTTTATCAAGGGTAGGGTCAATGCAGCTAGCTATCAGGAGATTTTGGAGCACTTCATGCTTCCATCTGCTGAAAATCTTTATGGAGATGATTTCATTTTTCAGCACGACCTGGCACCTGCTCACAGTGCCAAAACCACTGGTAAATGGTTTACTGACCATGGTATTACTGTGCTCAATTGGCCTGCCAACTCTCCTGACCTGAACCCCATAGAGAATCTGTGGGATATTGTGAAGAGAAAGTTGAGAGACGCAAGAGCCAACACTCTGGATGAGCTTAAGGCCGCTATCGAAGCATCCTGGGCCTCCATAACACCTCAGCAGTGCCACAGGCTGATTGCCTCCATGCCACGCCGCATTGAAGCAGTCATTTCTGCAAAAGGATTCCCGACCAAGTATTGAGTGCATAACTGAACATAATTATTTGAAGGTTGACTTTTTTTGTATTAAAAACACTTTTCTTTTATTGGTCGGATGAAATATGCTAATTTTTTGAGATAGGAATTTTGGGTTTTCATGAGCTGTATGCCAAAATCATCAGCATTAAAACAATAAAAGACCTGAAATATTTCAGTTGGTGTGCAATGAATCTAAAATATATGAAAGTTAAATTTTTATCATTACATTATGGAAAATAATGAACTTTATCACAATATGCAAATTTTTTGAGAAGGACCTGTATATCCAATATATATATTTTATATCATTGATTTGTGGTTCCTGGCATTGCAGGATGTGGAATAGGGTTTTGTCAAAAAAAGAAAAGATAATTGGGCTTTTTCAAACCCGATTAATCAAAGGAATAATCAAACAACTAAACGATTATCAAAATAATTGTTAGTTGCAGCGCTGTTAGGGATGTGATTGAGAAAATTTTCCCACCGGTGGATCGGCGTGTGAAAACACCGGTAATACCGGTATCACCGATGGGGGCTTTTAAATCACTAATTCAAAACGAAAGTAAAATGCGCACAGCCTTTCAGACCGGTGCGTAGCAGTGCAAGCGTTTTTAATGAATTCCTCGCCCTCTCTGCGCCAGTGCACACACCATTATGAATGCCTGTGCAGCCGTGCACATTTTACTTTCCCTTTCGATTCATGCCAATTCAGGGGAAACAATTGCTTGAAAAGTTGGTTCATTATTATTCTTAATGAAAAACAGTACAATGAAAAACTCGATTAAATAGGTGCTTTTACATTTCACTTTGAAAGCAAGTCAGCTCCTCACTCTTTTGAGAAATGAAATGACTCCTCTTGCATTGAGAAGACACCACACTGGGCAAGTGATGTAACCGGTGTTGCTGCTGAACAACTGTAACACCGCCAACACCGACTATTGCAGCAAGCCTAGATATAACCGACTTAAAATATAAGTTATGCGCTGAGGAAAACGTGTCAAAGGCATTAAACGGTACACGCATTTGTCAAAGCATGACAGGGCAAGACGTGGAAAAATGCTTACTCTTTTGTCTGAAGCACTTATAAATATAAAGCATTCTCATTTTTTGGACAACTTGGATCATGTACCTTTCCAGGAGCAGCTCACTCTGTGTCCTCCCCAATTTTCCATATGCGTTTTGTCTGTAGAAATGGTTTATTTACTACTGTAAAGTGACTTAACTAGCTGATGGTTTCCGGGGCACAGCGCGCAGACATGGCTAATCGATAATCAAATTTGTTGTTGATTATTTTCATTATCGATAATAATCAATTTGAACAATTAGTTGCTGCCGCCACATTAAGGATGTGATGGTGAGGTTAATCCCACCGGTTAATCGACGTGTGCCGCACTGGTTATACCGGTTTCACCAGCAGGGGGTGACGTTTGAGTTTTCCTTCTTTTGCACCTCGCTTTTAAATCGTTAATATGTTGCATTGAGAAGACATGTTCAGTTTTGAGTTTAGTGTTTGTTCTCTAACTGAACTAAATGATTTTTACTTTGGAGATTTGGAGAGTGAGACACACATAGAGTGGACACTGCGCAGTCGTTTCGAAGATGTGCATCTTTGGAAGCGGAGCCTCTTGCAAAGTAACAAAACATGCTGAGTGAAACCTGGACGCCACACTCGGAGGGATGGGCAGCATATTTTCGGCTTTTTTTCCCTCTTTCGGTCAAAAACTGAAAAGGCCCTTTTCGGCTGATTATTTTCGGCGGCTGAAGTTTTCTGTGCATCCCTAGTTATATTTCCCAAGTTTTGCGGGTTATATCTAGCGTCTTCATCTCTTTGTCCAAGTGTACATGACAATGCATAATCAAATATTTGATTGATTAAATATGTTATAAAACGGTCCATGTTCATGATCGGCTGAGCTGCATTCAAAGCCATTGTAAAATACTCTATTGTCACGGTACCAAAATTTCAATAGTCTGTGCCAATACCAGTCAAATTTCACAGTTCTCGGCACCAATTTACCATCACATTATCTAGGTCAACTTCAGAAAAAATTGACTGGCGCGATTTCAGTTGGACTAAAGCGTTTAAATAATTAATTTTTGTTTTCATTCGACTGATCTCAATTTTTAAAGTGCATGCAGACATAACACAAGCTACATAGACTTGTTTGGCCACTGCATCATATCTTGCTATTTTAGTTTTTTAATGCCTTAATGTTTAAAGCAATACTTGCTTTAGGTTCTTGACACCCTCTCTAAAATAGGGTGTTGGATGAGCACATGATCAACTGTTTAAGGTTTTATTTTTGTGGTGAGAATGAAGTGTTCTCAGTTACTGCCATTTGTACAACAGTCCTAATCATGAGACTGTTTCATGTTTCACACTGCATGCATGCACAGGATTCTAGCATCACTCTGTTTTCAGCCTACATCCTGTGTTACCTCTATAGCTAATTGTGTACAGTCTACTCTGCCATCACAGATACGTGGAAGCGCCTTGTGGTTCATTATGTGACCTTGATCAAAATAGTCATGGTATTGCTCTCTCACACAGAAAGACGCTGCTTGTGAATGATGCAGGCAGAAAGGATTAGTGTAGAATAGATTATCCTGCACATTATTGGTAAGTCATTCACTCTGCCGTTATGCAACAAAATTCTTCTCTCATTGTGTGTGTGTGTGTTAAAGGGACCAGGCTGTATGCGTGCTTCTATATGTATTTGGCTTATGAGCGTAACTGTAGTTGTTCCTTGTATGTTTGTTATAGGTTATTTGTTTGCACTCAGGTTGTTCATTCGTGCTGTTTGGGGATCTTCTGTGTGGTTCATGTTGCTTTTTTTCAAAACACGAGTGCTAAAAATTGTCTACTCTAGGCGTTGATGTACAGGTGGGTGGGGGTTGTGTCCGTGCTCGTGTGTTTTGAGAGGTGGGGGATGGGTAAAATGTCTATGTATTTGAGAGCAGAGTGGAAATACTATGTCAGGATGTCGGGTTGTAAACCAGTGTGCCATAAATGTGTGGTTAGTGTTACAGGACACCAAAACGGTAGGAAATGGTGGTATTTCGGAAATGGTGGTATTATGGTGTAGCTTCAACAATCAGGACTCAAGTTTAGCATGCCACTGTTTTTTAGGGGATTTTTATCTCTTTTAATTTTTATTTATTTATTTATTCAAAGTCAAACTTGAAAACCTCTGCATACAGTTTATTGGCCTTTTCCTATTTGGCATCCATTCATTAAACATAAATTATGGTAGTGTGGTTTATCAGCAGTGTTGGAAGGCAGATGGCTGATGATGGGATTTGTAGGTGAATATGATAAGCATTCATCGCTCTGAATGTAATTTTGCACAGGGCTGTAAACATTTGACTCGAGTCCAGATCTGTAAATATGGATTAAAGTGGTGCGAGAATGCGGACAGTATAGAGAGTTTTAAGTGTGCTTGAAGGGGGAGGGTGTTTTTATTCACAGCCCGTCACAGAGGTCAGACAGCTGCCCTGGACCGTGACCCCAAATAACCTACAGGGGCCACTGGCTGAAAGAACAATGGAAAGGTCAGATGAGAGGGGAAAGAGGGAGGAAAGGAGAGAGAGAGGGGGTGGTACAGAGGAGGGAACAGAAAGAGGCACTGAAAAGGGGAAATACAGTCTGTCTTGTCACACACACACACACACACACACACACACACACACACACACACACACACACACACACACACACACACACACACACACACACACACACACACACACACACACACACACACACACACACACACACACACACACACACACACACACACACACACACACACACACACAGAGGGCATGTCTTTACCAGCAGGCCCACTGTAGACACAATAACCTCTTCTGCTTGCTTACTGAGTGCATGTAAGCAGTAGTGATATTAAAAGCTTTGCTGGATGCAGGTGAAGGTGCATCCTAACAGCTGTCATATGCCATTCGCCCAGCTCAACGTTTGTGTGTGTTTGAACACCAAAAATACCGCTCCTCTTTGCAGGCTTATTCCACGAAGTTCGCACACCAAAGGCTTGTTGATACAAAAGATTGCATCTTAATAGTTCATGTGTAATGTAAATAAAACATCAACCTGCACGAGGAATAAAAATCATTTGTGTTTTTGTTTTTAACATCTTGTAAATAGGTTTTTAGAACAGGAAGGGGACATGTTTTTGAATTTCTTTTTAAAGAAATGGTCCTTGGTGGTGGCGGATGAACACAGTTATCCACACAGACAGTGCAAAGTACCCTGCCGATGTGAACAGCGAGCCCAGTACTGACAATAAATCAAACATAAATGCAAAGAAACATTTACATATATGCATGCATTTGGCAGACGCTTTTATCCAAAGCGACTTACAGTGCCCTTATTACAGGGACAATCCCCCTGGAGCAACATGGAGTAAAGTGCCATGCTCAAGGAAACACTGGTGGTGACCGCTTGGATTGAACCAGCAACAAGAAACAGTTTGTAATAGGGCAATTCCATGCAAAGTTCATCCTTGTCATGTTTTTGCCAAAAGACCAAAACCCTTTTTAAGTTGTCCATTTAGATCTGTAATACACTGTACCTTTTTAAACTTTATTTTAACTGTAAGCATTTTGCAGAAAGATGGAGGCATGCCTGAGAAATTAATAAACTCATTTTGTCTTAGCACTGCCTGTTGAATTTATAAGGGCTATATAATAGCTCATGACGCTTCAGTGCTCTGTCACGTCTAGGGCTGCAACAAACGATTATTTTAATAATCGACTAATCATCGATTATCGCCAATGGCATCGCCGACTAATCAGTAAATTTTGAATGATTATTCATCTTTTTCAATTAGCTAAAGCATTGAGTTATACTTATTCTAACTATAATATATAAAAAAGAAAGTCACTTCAGCTTTTGAAATGGTTGTTTTAATTAACTTTTGAACCAAGTTCTCAAATCACACACAAATGCTCTCTAAGCATTGTTTAAATATTCTGTTCGCTTTCAATTGAAAAAATAAATAATTATAAACAAAAATTAGCTGCATTACAGACAAAAAATAATAATGTTTGAATGTAAACATCTCTTGGCAGCAGTATTAAGAGCTTCATTTGTAAAACAATAATAGGCCCACTGCTTTTCTTAGAACTGAAACAGAAAAAGAGGACATTTACTTCAGGACACAAAGAATGGTAAAAATATTAATCTGCCAATGACATTGCAGACAAAATGACATAATATTAATCTCTTACATGACAATTGAACTGACAGATTCTCATTCACCTTTTAATTAACAATATGAAAAAGTAACTGACATGATATTCTTCCTAACTTCACTTTTTGTAAATCTTCATGCATATGGAACAAAATACAGGCAAGTGATGAGACTATAATACCTAATAGTGTTATAATAATAAAAACAGTCTTGACTCCAGGCTCGATCAAACTTTATTCTATGCTAAATAAATCATCACATTACTGTAATTATATTATTATTGTTAAAGCTACACTGTGTGATATTTTCCCCCATCTAGCGGTGAAAAGGTATATGACCATCCATTAAATATTAGTTTCTGTTCCTCCCAATTCCGATTTCGTTTTAACTCCTACGGTGGCCGATTTAGTCCAAGATTAACATGGCTTCCAGTTCGACCTCGTCCATTAGTGTTGATTTGCCTGTTGTGTTGGCGTCTTAATTCTCTTTTTCGCTTCCTTGGCGACTCTGTTACATATCCTCGAGAATAAGAGTGATCCTCCATCAGCAATAGACTTTCAAAAAGGCTTTCAGGTTTTCATATAGCAGTCTCAAGCAATCCCCCTCTTCACATTCGACACGGTGCCATCGAGTGTTAAAACGCCAAAGGCGAAGCTTGAATTTACGGAATGTCCCTCTTTGGCTAATGTACTTTCAAGATGGAGGGGCAACATGGCGACCCCCATTCGAACCCCTTACCCGTATGTATTTTCAATGGCATATTATAAACTTACGAGAATACTCTATTACTTGAAAGAAGTAAATATACATTAAGAGCACATATATTTTTGAAAGAACTAAGTGTTTTTAGCTAAGAATAAACTAAAAAAGTTACACAGTGTAGCTTTAATATTATTACAATTATTAGTAGTATTGCATTCTCTAATAAAGAGATTTACCGCTAGTTAGTTAGTTGTTTCCTCTTTAAGTGTTCCGACATTCACGTTGTGCTCCCGTTTCGCCTTGCACGTCTCAATCAGCTCCTAGTTCAATAGTCAGGGCACTGATCAGGACAAGAATCAATGGGCTAACTCCCTGATCAGTGCCCTGACTGCTGAACTAGGGAGCTGATTGAGACACAGCCTATATTAAGTTTTGTGAAACTTTCCCACATCTTGCTAGTTCAGATTTGTTTGCACTCCGTCATTCGCGCTGTTTTCTTCAACCGCAACATTTGTAAAGGCCAATTTATACTTCTGCGTCGAGTGTACGCTCTAGCTACGGCGTAAAAAAACTTCTCAAAAAATGTCAAAACGCGTCAATTCTACGTAGACCGCAAGTGCTGTGATTGGTCTGCCAGAACCCTCCCTCAGGTCAATAAATAAATAAAACAAATGTGTGATAGGAGTGTGTGTGTCCAGAAATGGGATGATAGTTTAATCCTTACATCTGCTATATAACACAATATTTTTTAGTGCAGAGATTCTTTATGTTAGTGAATAAAAACATAGATCCGCTGTGTATAGTTTATTTATTTTCTCATTAAAACCAAAAATGTTAATCAGTGATTGGATATCAAGAACAGGGACACATCACAATGGGTGCATTTTGTTTTGCTTCAATCGATTGAAGCGCTATAGCCTGTGCACAAGTTAACTGTTACCGATACTGAAAACAGCATTATTTCAAATACACATTCCAGCGCCAGATCGCCTCTTATGTAACTCTACTAACTTAATCAACTAGAGATGCTTAATTTGTAGGGGTGCACCGATCCAACTTTTTCAGTCCCGATACAGATACCAATGCCTTTGCCTTTGTGTATCTGTCGATACCCGATACCGATCCGATACTATTGTTGAACTAATAATAAAATGTATATCTTCCACCTTATACCTTTCTTGAAGAGACTAAAGGCACCAGACTTTACTAACTAAACATAACTAAGACAAAATAACAGATGCATGTAAAGTGTTGAATTCTTATTTATTTAAAAAACAATTGTGTATTCAAATCTAAAATAGAATGTAATCAAACTTCTTTAAATAAATAAAATGTAGCAGTAGAAACATACAATAGTAATCTGACAGTTACCAAACATTTTTTACACTACAGATAATTGTTTTGGCATATAATCATATCAATATTAAAAAGTAGCATTACAAATTAACAAAGTCTAATTTTCTGCCATATGCAATTTAATAAAAATGATCAGCTAGCTAATAACAACTTTGTTCTGGTTTCACCTCACTCCTGTCTAAATGATTGTAGGCTAGGTCTATTTATTTTACTACAAATTGTCAACAGAAATAAGATGAAATACTGTTGATAATTAAAAATAATTCTTTCTACCCACCTTGCTTAATTGGGTAAGCACACTTGTGTTCTCTCAAAAAATCGGATATGGTAAAAAGATCGGATCTGTGCGCCTTCTATGCAACGTGACATTTTTCTCCATCACCAACTCCATCTTTGCTCACAAAATGCTAAAAAATGAAGTAAATAATTAAATAAACAAGTAAATGAGCAAATTAATGATCAAATAATTGATCACGCGCGAGATAATTGATCACGTGTATCGGAAATCTCACAGGTTGACGGTAGGGAATCTATGGTTATCACTGTCAGTTGGAACTTGGATTCAATCACACATTGCAAAGTTATTAGTTGCAAAATTAGTAGCATGAAAAATATATATACAGAAAGCGAGCAAAGATTGCTGCTATCACTAAAGCTGTCAGTTACAATACAGTACACAAAGCTGCACTCTTGCAAAAACTTCAATGAAGCTGTCTACGCTGAAATTGTGTTTATACTTTGTTTATACTTTGTATAATGAAAGGATTCTCGAGCGTGCAGAACTCGTGCTGACTAACTTAAACACATCTGATTGGCCATTGCATTCACATGCTACACAGATATGTCTGTGATTGGCTACAAAGCTCAATGCTGCAAAAACATGTTGTAATTAAAAGAAACCTTTGACACACTTCACAGAGCGCTCACACACAAACACTAACGGAAGCATTTTAACTGTAGAACGGCAGGAATCGCCACATTAAATCATCAAATAAATCTTTGCTGGTATAGATTCATTTTGGCGGCCGTCAAAATATTTTCAATGGAGGAAAAACCCTGTTCAAAACTTTTGGGTTTGAAATGAACACTTTAATTATGCATTAAATTGATCAAAAGCGAGAGTAAATATATTTATAATGTTATAAAAGATTTCTGTTTTAAAAAAATGCTGTTTGTTTGAACTTCATAAAAAAAACGTTTTCCACAAAAATCATATTCCTGCCACAACACATTCCTTTTCCACCAGTGGATGATATACAGCCTGTCTTCAGAGGATAGAAATTAGATTGACAACATTTGTACAGTCTAAATGTGGTGCACTAATTAATACACATCAGGCTTCATAGAGAGTGCCAGATTCAAACTGAAACCCAGACTGAACATTCAAGCTTAAACTCTGAAGGTGGTAAATTAAAGGTGATAATGACAGTGCTGATTGAAGTGGCATTTTGTGCTGTGGGATTATGGTTGTGGCGTAGACATCAGTGATGCAGATGGATGGGAACGTGCACACGGCCACCCCGTCTCACGCTGTCTCTGCCATTACTGGGCCAGCAGGAGGGACCTGATCCTGGCTCATCAACTGATGTCTTTCTTCCAGCGCTAATGCCTCACATGTATTACATCCATCATGACAGACAGAAGTACTGGGCTCAGCTTTTGTGAGAGTCAATAAAATGCAAGATGTCAAATCCTAAAATGTGTGTTTGAAAGATAGAAACACACAGTGGTTAATGGTAAGGCAGTTAGCACTGGTTCTTTCCAGTTCTTTCAAGCCGAGTGTTTATCAGCAGAACGAGAGGCGGAAAAAGGTAGGAAGAGAGATGTAACACGAGCGAGGTGGAGAGAAAAAAGGGAGAGCGATCATACAAAAGCCAGCCACTCCTAGAAAGGGAGAATAAAGAGTTGGGAATGAGTGAGTGCTGTGATTGAAAGAGGGAGAACGAGAGAAAAGAGAGCGAGCGAGGGGTAAGTGAGTTCATTCGTGCTGTTGGCAGGCAGCCATGAGCTTGCCTGTGGGTGTCTGTATCCGTGCCAGGGCATGTGTTTCCCCTTCTGTCTGAGGGCCTAGTCTCTCTCTCTCTCTCTCTCTCTCTCTCTCTCTCTCTCTCTCTCTCTCTCTCTCTCTCTCTCTCTCTCTCTCTCTCTCTCTCTCTCTCTCTCTCTCTCTCTCTCTCTCTCTCTCTCTCTCTCTCTCTCTCTCTCTCAAATATCTCTTCGTTTCTTTCGTTTCTTTCTCATTCCACAGGAATACTTTCCAGGTCTTTCACTGTTCCTACACTTTTTTCTCTCTTCCTCCTTTGTTGTTATCTTTCACTTTCTCTCTCAGTCTCTCTCTTTTTGTTGTAGCAGTTGTGGTTTTTCGTTCACAAAGCTAGATGATGCCAGAGAACAGTGGTAAGTTTGTTTCCAGATTTCCACAGTTCATACTGTGCCAGTAGATCAGTCAAACGGACACATGTGCACTTCACACCAAGTGTCTTCCTTTTAAAATAAATCTTAGTTCTCTGTGACTCATCTCTAATTGTAAGATTACCAACTCAGTGTGATTTTATTGAAAGTTTATTCTGATGTATGAGAAATAGCATCTTCTGTCATGACCAACCAAATAGTTTTGCTTTGCGTCTGTGCAAAGATGTCATGGAGATGTGATTATGATTCACATTGTGTTAATAATAAAGAAGTCCCAAATCCAAAAGGCGATTTAGAAATCCTTGTATAAATTCTTTGCAAAGTTTCTATTTCAAATAAATGCTGTTCTTTTGAACTCTCTATTTATTAAAGAATCCTGCAAAAATGTACCATGGTTTCCACAAAAATATTAAGCAGCTCAAGTGTTGATAATAATAAGTGTGTACTGTGTATAATTATGTATATATAAATACACACTACTTCATGTATATATTTAAGACATATTTGCATGTGTATACTGTGTGTGTGTATATATATATATATATATATATATATATATATATATATAATATATATATAATTTATCTTTTCTATTTTATATATAAATATAACATATTTTTCTTAAATATACATGCATGTGTGTATTTATATATCGTTAGCCTCATAGCATAATTGCCCAGATCATATTTGGGCAAACAATTACTTAGGCAATTATGCTATGAGGCTAACGATATACATTATAATTATACACAGTACACACACAATGTAAACACAATTTTTTTTTTTTATTAATCACGATTTAATCGATTGCACAGCACTAATAAATTGTTTTGCTGGGAATCGATTAAAACAACTAATTAATCACAGTTTTCTGTAATTAATCGCAAGTTTTTAATATTTTTGGAGTTTTTAATATTTTGATATTTTAATAATTTCAGTTACTCTCCAAATTAATGTAGAAACAAATTAAAGACAGCATATTTCAGCATATCTGACGCGCATCTCATTTTGTCACGTTCATTTAAGATGTTATTTAACTAATTTAAGACTCCTATTATGAGAATACTCGACAAAACGGGCATTTTGGCAACATTGTCTGTGTTGTTGTTATTGTTTGTTCAAGAGCGAAAGAGAACTCGATGTGTGCACGAGTCTGGCGCAACTAGGGATCTGACTGAGACGCAGCAACACAGACAGGACACTGACATAGCGCATTCTCTTGTGTCTTGTCCCGCTTAGATGGTTTAAAAGCATTTACATGAATAAGAGCGTGATCAGCGCTAGGCAAAAATGTATAACAAATAGGACATTGCGTTAATTGCGTTAAATATTTTTAATGTGTTAAAATAAAAAAAATTTATCGCCCGCGTTAACGCGTAAATTTTCCCAGCACTAATAAAAATTTAAAAATAGAAAAGTTATTTTTTAATGTTTCACAATAGCATTGTTTTTACAGTATTTTAGATCAAATAAATGCAGCCTTGGTTAAGGTTAACATAAGAGCCTTCTTTAAAAACATTACAACATTTGAACAGTGGTATATCTTTTGTTTAGATGCAGTGAATGGCAAGTTGAAATTGTTATATGTGGTTATCTTCAGTATCACAACTCAAAACATAGATATAACCCTGAGTCTTCCTTTAATAAGTGGTCTTATTGCAGAAACAAGGAGCACATATCAGACTTGTGTTTTCTGTGAGTTATGTGTGATTGATTTGTGGGTTCATGTGTGTTAGAGTCTACAATGTGCCTTGAGGATGACAAAGACTTTTTGTTTCTACTCAGAGCTCCAAACATTCCTGGACTATTGAATCTCCTCCCCCAGCACACATACACCCAGCACAGTAAAGCACGGCCGAGTGTTCTGCTCTTTCCATGTAAATCATTCAGTGACAGACAGGAAGGAAGAAGGACGGTAGTGTGCCTCTCTTTGTGTAGTAAAAGAGCTACAGGGGTTTAGAGCAGAGGACCTGACTTCGTTTTAATGTCAAAGTATTTGACAACGCTCGAGGACCTTGTTTTAAGTGTAGTGTAGACACACAACTGTGCTATATCTATAGATACAGACTTCTCTCACATGGTAATTTGTGTGTCTATGAGAGAGAGGTCGTGGGACCCCTGAGATGGCAGTGCGTTTGTATGTTTATTGAGCAGGACACCGCAACCACAGGGGGAAAAGCCCATTCAGAGAAGTGTGTCTGTTTGTTTTTGTGTTTATTAGTGTGATAGCATTACTTCCAGTTTATCTGAAGTGTAAAGGGTTATTCTTTAACAGACTGATTGAATTAAAGGGTTTGTAAATGTCATTCCATTGGACACCTAGTGGTAAAATAGGTTGGAGGTAACTGTATGGCTGATCTACCAACTTTTTACCCACCACTGATCACAGATCTGTATGTCAACACAGTTCTCAAGATACCTTGCTTCACATGGGCTGTCTCTTGATGCTACCTCAGAGGAGGCATGTTGTAGATGTGAATGACGTCCCACCCCTAGTTCACCGCGTTTCAATGCACAGATCAAAAAACAAAGATGGACACGTCATAGGCAAAACTTTATTGTGCTTGCTCTTTCGGAATACAAACTCTCTCTCTCTCTCTCATGGATACATTTTTCCCACAACTCAACTTTCTGAGTTGTAGGAACACCATCATACCATAAGTAGGCCTGTATTTGAACAAAACAAGTCATACTACTTAGCTTCATGTTACAAAGCAACCCTGCGAGTAACATCTGTTTGCGATGGTTCTTATAAGGTCACCCATCCTGAAGGTTTCACTTGCTTGTGACGTTTTTGTATGAGCATTGTATTCATGTCCATTGAATTCATGAGCATTGCCTGGTGTGTTTTGGACTCATCCATGCTGCGTTGGCACTCTCAACAACTGGTGCTTTGCTTTTCTTGTCTACAGTTCACACTGTGGTGGAAATGATGTTGATGAGCTCCTTGTGGAAACTGGGCTTGTGAAAACACCACCTGATTGACTCTATCAAACTTTTAAGACTGCAGGGTGTTCTTGGCCCTGTCCTGTGTGACTGTTCAGTGATGCTTTGAGAACACAAAGAAACAGGTAGATTTAGGGCTGCACGATTATGACAAAAAGCATAATTGTTGATTATTCACTTGAAATTGTAGTTGCAATTTATTAATTACGATTATCACAATTTACATTGAATGTTTTGAATAACTTTATACCACTGTTTGAAGCAACTGCATGCCATAATTTTAATATAAAAATAAAAAACAAGCTGAAAAAACTATTGCTTTTCTATAGCCAGTAAGCCTCATGTCAACTATACATTGGTTTGGTTTCTTCTTTAAAGAAAATAAGCACATAAAATAAAATAAAAACATGCATGGTACAATAATAGGGGCTTTCGCACTGGGTAGTTTTGGGAACTTCGCTATAGGAACTAACCTCCAGGGTGGTTCCCTGAGAACCAAGTTGTTTTCCTGATTGCATTCGCACTGCCAGTAACTCTGAAGCGATGTAAGCCCCGCTTGTTTTTTTTACTTTTATTTTCACGGGGCGGTGGACATTTATTTTGACGGAGCTGAGAACGCCAGAACCTGAGCACACATCGCTCACATTCTCTGTCTTCATTAGCTTACGATCTGTTTAACAGTCCTGTCTAATATGTTATTAGGTAGAACTATTATACAAAGAAAGTAGATATTATATGAAAAAGTATTAGCGTTTGCTGTGTGGTTGATGTCCAGTGTGACTAGCTGAGCAGTCCCCTCAATGTTGTATTGGATTTTCTCCTGAGCATAAAGTTTGAGAGGTCCCTCTATTACTGTTTTCCATGTATTTTTTAAAATGGCGGGTGCTGGTGTTTCGCATGCGTTCGACCAGTCAGCATACACTTACGTCACATCACTGGTAGTTCCTATTGTGCTGGATTAGTCCCTACTCTGAAGTAGTCTTGATTCGCCTCTCACAACGTAACATGCTCTAAAACACACCTCTTAAGCACTCAGAATAATGTAATCGTGGCTTTGAATGATCACGTAATTGTAATCGCAATTAGAATTTCGATTAATTGTGCTGCCCTAGGAAGATTAAATGCATTTTAATGGAAAATAGAGGTAAATGTGAAATACTTCTTTGCTGCAATGTCATTCCAGTTCAGCTGATATTTTCTTAGCCATCTCAATAGAATAACTGCTCATGGTCTTGTGAGGTTAAGCATGTTTTACCGTAAGCTCTTAGTCTTTTGCCTGTTTTCACAAAGTACATCAATATTAAATGATCTAGGCATTGTTTAATTTGATATGTCTGTTTTCATTCAAGTAGGTTAGAGCTGTATAGAAAATAGCTAGCCAGGGGTGTTACCAAGATAGTCGCTGATTAAACTGACTTGCCTTAAAGGGACTTTGAACATTAACTTGGTTTAGCCATACTGTGTATTTTTGTTGTACCTGTGACAAGGGGAGTTTCAGCATGCAACATAGCATACAATCTGCCCTAATGAGGATAGAAAGAGATGAGAGGGGGATACAGAGCGATCCATTCATTCACACAGTTTTCCGACATGTATCCGGCCAGCAGCAGGTGTTGCTCTCTCTCTCTCTCTCTCTCTCTCTCTCTCTCTCTCTCTCTCTCTCTCTCTCTCTCTCTCTCTCTCTCTCTCTCTCTCTCTCTCTCTCTCTCTCTCTCTCTCTCTCTCTCTCTCTCTCTCTCTCTCTCATCTCCTCTCTCTCTCTAGCTCTCTCTCTCTCTCTCTCTAGCTCTCTCTCTCTCTCTCTCTAGCTCTCTCTCTCTAGCTCACTCAGTTGCTCTTCCTGGGTTTTCTTAAATTAGGTGCACTCTGTATGATTGTTTTTGTGTTAATACATATTATTATTATTATTATTATTATTATTATTAATAACAATTAATCTACAATGTTTTCTCTCTTGTTCCTTCCAGGTCGGTGACTGCCAGGACTTAACACCCCATGATGCACAGTGTTTGTGACAAGACCACACCCACTTTTAGAGTGTAGAGGAAGTTGTATCGTCAGCATGTCCTCGCACCCTCAGCCAGTGCCTCAGGGTCGGAGGGCTGTGGACACTCGCCACCTTCCTAGTCCTGCCACTCTTCCTCTGCAGCTGAGAGCCCATACGGTACTGCACTTACTGGCTACAAATCAAAAAGTTAAATCCTTTTGTTCTATTAATGTTTTTTTTCCCTAAAAAAGCTTTATTTATCACTAACAAGTCACCTGTGACATCGGCCAAAAGGGGTAAAAAGTGTTACATTAACTGTTATACAGTATGTTATTGTAATCTGTGTCTGTGGCTATTATACACTCTATTAAGCATACACACTCTTGCGACATACATATAGATAAGAACATTGACTCTGGGGTTTGGCTCGAGTTTGGTAACACAGGATTATCTTGCATTGGATATCATCATCCAACATAGATTACCGTTTGCTCTTATTAACCACACTGAAGATCTAGATCAGTGGGGCTTAACCCTAGCCAGCCAAGTGGAAAATTGGTCATTCTTAATAAGTGTCTTAATAAAATTTTGCCTAAACTAGTAATGTAACTGGTAACTGTAACACTTTAGAGTTTGAAACTCTAAAATTTATTCTAATTGATGGATTAGTTTCCAGAGTAGGTGCCTGACTGATATGATGTGAGCAATTTCGTGCAAAATGTAAGTCTTTAAGCTCCAACTAAAGGGCTTTATGATATCTGTAAGCTTTGGGTTGAGATCCAAGGACTAATAATTGTTATCTGTATTTAGTACCAATTTTCTTTCATGTCGTAAGGAGCATGATTAAATCTGGAAACATCTACATTTAATCTAGAACAGGGGTTTTCAAACTTTATGATGCCAAGGACCCCAAAACATGATGAACCTTTATGAGGGACCCCCTTCCTAAAATCCATCTATCTTTATGTACGAAAAAACATTTAAACTGTTAGATAAATTGTAAGCGTGACATTATACATAAAAACATATTGTTTCCGAACTTAAATTGGCTATTTATGTTGAATGTATAAACCCGAAGAACATTTTCAATTCAAAATTATTTATATAAGCACCTTTCATAATAGGGCTGCACGATTTTGAGAAAAAACCTAATTGCGGTTTTTCTGACAAAAATTGCGATTGCGGTGCGATTTTCGATTTTTGCGTTCGATACTTTTAAGTGCATAAAACCTAAAATTATGAATAAAATATGTTGTTACTTTTACGACACAGAGGGTTAAATAAACTACATACATAGTGATTGAGGTAATGAGATTGTTTGATGCTTCGTGATTATTAATTACCTGAACCTAAATACCAAGACGACATAATGGAAATTAACTTAACCACTTGGTGGTTCTCAATGTGCCTTCTTGAGGACTTTTCATATGGCGTAACAGAAGCGAATGCAGTTTTAATGCTTGGTTGCTTACTTTTTCCATGGCTAGTCGTGGCTTCGTCTTCATCCACACTTTTTGTGCATGCATCATATTGCTGTCGGTGGTGATTTTTAAGATGCTGGTATAGATTGGTAGTTTTTCCTCTGGATCTGGCCACGGCACGTCGACATATTTTACATTTAGCACTCTTTTGCTCCACGTCGTTCTTCGCGAATCCAAAATAAGTCCAAACAGCTGAAGTACCACCCTTCTTGTTAACCAAGTGCTCCGCTTCCTCTCCCGTCACCGAAGAAGTGCCTTCGGCCATTTCTGCGCAGTTACAAACATTTTCTATTGGCACAATTCGAGGTACACGTCACGACACGTTGTGTGTTCGCTGCTTTGCTGCTGACAGAAAGCCGCCCGCCGCGCCCGGTGCATTGCATCATACAACCTTGTTTCCATTGCCATTTCTAATTGGCCAGCAAGCCAGGAACGCGAGAATCGACCATTTTGATTGGCTAATAGGTTTGTCACTCAAATGTCAGAGGCGGGGGAAAAAACCTCAGACTCCTGAGGTTAGGTTATTGCGGGAGTTAAAACCTCAATATCGATGCGATAAAGGTTAATCGTGCAGCCCTATTTCATAATAAATGTAAGCATCTTACGTACTGTGTAACAAACCCAGTGAGCGAGATAAACGGAACTATGGTGAGAAGAACTCACTAGAAAGATACAAAGCAAACATATACAATTCTGGAATGTATACGACAAGAAAGGAGAGAAACATTTAGAAATGAAACCGTTAGAATATTCAGTAGACTTTATCCATTTTTGCTTTGTCTTTTTATTCTCTGAAATTTTCTGGGGACCCCTTATAACCTTCTGGAGGACCCCTGGGGGTCCCCGGACCCCAGTTTGAAAACCCCTGATCTAGAATAGGATCATAGCTTATACTTCAGCTAGTCACATTCTTCATACAATTTAATTTTCTGAGTATGTGAAATGTCTCGTGTTCATTTTAGGATGTTGGTGGACTGGTGGATTACCACCCTCATGCTCGGGACTACCATCTGGCCCATGGATCCCTGTCTCAGCCTCACCGCCGCAGACCATCCCTTCTGTCTGAATTTCAGCCAGGCAGTGAAAGGTACACACAAACAAACAAACATTTTGTGGCTGCCACAGTTGCCTCATACTGAGATGTTGTCTATTCTGTCCTGTCCATTTATGTCCTTCAGGCTTTTTGCACATTCTGGCCACAATCTATTGTTGAGCCCTTCAAAATTGTGGCAGAAGGCTATGACCACATTGACCAACATAGAGTGGACTTTCACTCTCAATTAGGGAAGCATTTATTAGTCCTGGACATAAAGTCTTGTTTTGTCACTGCCCATGTAAGTTTACTCCGCTTCCTTGGCTCTAGAAGGTGACTGAAGCAGTCTACTGTTCTTATGTAATGCTTATGCAATGACACTGTAGAATGTCACCTTCAATATGAGCAGATTAATTTTCTTCTAGCGTGGTCTCTGAAGTGGTACTCCAGTGGGAATGTCTGTGCAATCCTTTGTGTTTTTACCAGTACTTTTCACAAGTACTGATAGTGTTTGCCTGTTGCCATCATAAACTGTAACAAAAAAAAAAAAAAAAAAATTGAATTTTGAACTTACATTAGCGTGATAAAAAACTACCTAAAATGACAGAACCATCTTTGTAAAAAATGTATTTGAAGTATAATTTGGTTTAATTTCTCACATCCCATTAGATTACATGGAGAGGGTGGGGTTTATGAGCTATACTAGATCCAGCCACCTAGGGGTGATCGAAATGTTTTGGCTTCACTTTTCAGGACTTGTGCGGCACACTTGGTTGTAGGGCTGATCAATTGCATTTGAGATATTGCGATTTGATTAAACAATTTTTTTAACCGCAAAGGCTGCGATTACAGTCTGGTCACGTGACACATGAGTGTAAAGCACTCTGCAGAGGAAGAACAGTTTATGTTTAATCAATCCAATATTGTGTTGGTCAATACTAGGGATGCATGCAACAATACAGTTAGTCCACGGTTCAATACATACCTCTGTTTTTTAACCACGGTTTTTGGTTCGGTTTGGGTCGGTTCTGATGGATGTCACATCAGTTTTTTGCTATTCTATTTTTAGGCGACAGGAACAGCATAAGGTTATATAATAATAATAATTATATAATAGTAATAATTTTTTTATTGCAATTCTCTTTCATTATTTTACTTAACTTAAAAAACCTTACTTAAACTTAAAGGTCCCGTTCTTCGTGATCCCATTGTTCAAACTTTAGTTAGTGTGTAATGTTGCTGTTAGAGCATAAATAATACCTGTAAAATTATAAAGCTCAAAGTTCAATGCCAAGCAAGATATTTTATTTAACAGAAGTTCCCTTTCAAAGCCTACAGCGAACAGCAGGCTTGGACTACATCCTGGTACTTACTACATAAATGACGTCAGTAGAACAGTAGAACAGACTAACCTCCGCCCACAAGAATACGCAAAAAAGGGGGCGTGGTCTTGTTGCTGTCCCACGTGGAGAAGAGGAAGTTTTGCGTGGAGAAAAGGAATTGTTGCGTTTGACTGTGTTTGTCACCATGTCGTCGAGACGCTGTTATTTTCATCCCGGAGTCAAATCACCTTTGTTTGGCTTTCCCAGGGACGCTGTAGAGATCATTGAGCGCATACATCTCCCCGTTAAGAGGCGTGACCTTTCCGTACAACGTGCGCTAAGCTGCTGTCGAATCACAACACAGGAACCGTACAACGTGCGCTAAGCTGCTGTCGAATCACAACACAGGAACCGTGCCACGTGCGCTAAGCTGCGGTCAAATCACAACACAGGAACCGCTGGCACAATCAGAACTCGTTACGTATTTCTGAAGGACTTCATAGAACAAGGAACTCATCAGCCGTTTTTAGGACAGTGATAACAGCGGTATACAGATAAGTAAATTGTGTGAAAAATACTGTTTTTTTTTACACACGAAACATGAACATGTTATATTGCACACTGTAAACACAATCAAAGCTTCAAAAAAACACGAAGAACGGGATCTTTAAACTTTACTTTAAAAAAAAAAAACCTTGTACATATTCCTAGTGTATAGTATAATATAAAATAAATATATATAAAGATTTACACTGGCAGCTCAGAGCTGTACAGCAGCATTTAATTATGAAATTAAATGAATAAATGTAAACATAAAACACTACATAGACTTCACTATAAAATATACATTGATTCTTATTAAGCTACTGTATTAAAGTTTTTTTTTAAATCAAAAGCAGTGAGTGATTTTCTCTTTGTCTTTTGTTGTTTTATAAACATTAAAGTGATAGTTCACTCAAAATTGAAAATTCTGTCATCGATTACTCACACTCAAGTTGTTTTACACCTGAATAAAGTTCTTTCTTCTGTTGGACATAACATATATTTTGAAGAATGTTGAAAACCAACCAGTTGCTGGAAATAATTTTAGGACCATTTTAAGAAATAATAATATGGATGTCAATGGCTACCATCAACTGTCTGTGTTCAACAGAAGAAATGAATACAGGTTTGGAACAACATTAGAGTGAGTAAATAATGACATCATTTTAGAGGTGAACTGTCCCTTTAAGGACAAGCGGCAGAGTGTTCACTAGTCTGCGCTGCTGTCGATTTAAGACCTGCCCGCATCTAATATATAGACACACGCCGATTTTACTTTCTCTTTATACATAACCGACTGTTTTTACGTAAACCTTGTGTGTATTTGACAGTATTAGTGCAGACTACTTAAGGCCTTTGCACCGAAATGTTTGCACACGTTTTTCCGTATTTGTTATCCGAAAAATTTGTCGCACATTGATTCCGATGCGTATTAATGAATGTGTTAAGAAAAAATACGCAAAACAATACAAAATGCCGTCTTCAAGTAGTGAGGATTAAAAAATCCTCTTAAAAAGAGAAAAAGAAAGAGGAAATAATGGGTCCATCATCCACTCCTGCGGTTGCGTAGAGAGGAAGGAGAGTTCCACCTCCTTATCAAGGAGCTGCGGGATTATCCAGACCGATTCAAAGTTTACTTCATAATGTCAGTGGCTCAGTTTGATGCTTTGTTAGCGATACTGGAGCCACATATTAAAAAGAAGACCACAATTTCTGTGAATCAATTGATCCTGAACAGAGACTGGCAGTATGTCTAAAGGTTCACTGACAAGCTGAGCCATATCGCATTAATTATCACAGACTTATTGCCTGTGATAATTAATGTGATATGGCTCAGCTTGTCAGTGAACTACGGCTCTGTAAAGTAAATGCTGCTCCATCTGAAAGCAGGTGATGGCGATTTACTACTAATCAAGGAACCGGCTTTACTGATGAGATGCGCTTAACAATGTCATGCGTAATATCGCCCAGCCCTAATATAATTGTAGGTATTTGAGCACTGGTGATTCATTCACCACCATTTCCAGCAGTTTTAGGTTGGGCATCAGCACTGTAGATGGGATAAACAGATGCGAAAAATGCAGAAATTCAAACCTGTTTAAAATTTTGTTGGCAGAAAGTTTTGGAGGCAGTGTGCAAGCGTGATTGACATAACGTGAGGTTGTATTTATTTTTTGACATGTGAAAATTTTGCATGCGAATTTCGTACTCCGTGTGCAAAGGCCTTTAGTACAGTAATCACGTGTTTGACAGGCTTTTAGTGTGCACGCTCGGAAAAGCGCATGTGCATAAGCACACAAATTAAATGTTTAACCGGCAAGGCTTTAAAACGCATGCAAATAATGAACTTTAGTGATTGTGAATAACTATAAGTGTTCCATGAGTAGGCCCATAACTCTACCACTAACGTGTGATGTGAATGTATGGCGCGTTATTGGGATGGAGGCAAATTATAGAATGTGTAGAAAAATAATAAATTAAATGCACAACCGATTCAAAAGCGCATATTGACCGTGAATGTCGTACCGAACGGTTCAATATTATATTGAGAATTGTGGTATCCCTAGTCAGTACTAAACAATGGGGGTGCGAGAGAAGATTCTCTCTCCAACGATTCTGGATCGATTCAGAGCTTAGTTTTAACCACATGTTAAACAACAGTTTTAGAAATACCTGTATTATGCTTCCATTTCCACACACACACACACACACACACACACACACACACACACACACACACACACACACACACACACACACACACACACACACACACACACACACACACACACACACCACTCGAACCATTCACTGGCTTTGTTGCACAACATGTGTTGTAAGAAACATGCGCTTTGCTTTGCTTTGCATGTTACTCGCATAGCTTAGATCTTCCGCTGTCTATGATGTCATCATAATAATCAAACAACAGTAAAGCTGAGAAAGAGCAATATCACTCACAGCTCTTGAATGGAAAGTGTTCAGATATACTCTTAAATATTGAAAGCACTCTTTGTTTATTGCTTGTAACATGTTTTTTGTTCCTCTTTATTATTTACTAGCTTTTATGTTTTGACGCTAATATTGTTTATATTTTTTAAATGGTTTTATTTTTTTCATGTGTAATTATTTTAAAAAGTACTTATAATTACATATGTAATTTAATAAAAAAAGATTGAATACATTTTATTTATAATTTTAATTAATACGAAAGAAAAAAAAAGTAGATCAAGAATTGTTTTGGAAATGGATCGTGACTCCCAGAATCGGAACGGAGAGTGAGGTGTCTAAAGATTTTCACCATTTCTATATAATGATTTATATCAGTCTTTGTTGAATAATACAGAAGATAAAGAGCTTAAAAAATAATTGCATATTAAATCGCAATCGTAATATTGGTAAAAAAAAAAAATCGCAATTAGATTATTTTCCAAAATCGTTCAGCCCTACTTGGTTGCCATAAACATTCTCAAACCAATAGTTTTTAACCTTTCACTTACTTAAAGGCAACAGGAAATGAAAATTGACCCTACTTTCCAAATGGATGTTATTGATCTGGTGAAATGACAGACTTCCCTCTGGTGATGTATGCTGGACTCCTTCAATCATTTAATCCAATCAAACCCTGTCACTTTCTTACTTGCCGTCGGCTGCAAACTGGCATTCAGATCCTCCTCCATCCTATCAACAACTGATGCATAAAAACATGAATCCTCACCCTACTTTTCTTTTTTGATATTCTGTTTCTCTCAGACATATGTCACAATATGAAAGAGAAGATCTCCCGCTAATTCTCTTACATTGCGACTGTACGAGTGTAAATTGCCAGGAGATCAGAACTTCTTCATTTAAGTGCTGTTATTGGCATTGTGTGGTTCATACTACCCTTACTATAATGCAGTGATATCAGTGTGTGTGCTCTAGGTTAATAATATAGTGTTTTTCCTGTCCTGCGTGCTGTGACTCTTTTTTGCTATATAAGAAGCATAGTGTTGATGTGGGTGTATTGGGAATAGAGGTGTTTCTTCTCAGGCTGAATGTGGTGTTTGTGTGTGAGCTGAGCCTGGTACAGTGGAGCTGGATGAGATGGACTAACACCCCCTTAGATACCGAGAGCTGCTGGTAGGATGGATTAACTTGAATGCTAAAGGGTTTGTGTGTGGGTAAGATGTGCATGTCTGCTCTTCCACCTCCTTCCACACTGCGGAACTGCTTCTTGCTTTTTTGAGGGCTGTTCAGAAGTAAAACGAATAACCGCTAGTGCAAAAGAAGTAACACACATAATCAAATCTTCTACAGTTGATAATTGATTTTTATGGAGTACGGCTGCACAATATGAAGCAACGGATCGAATGCACCTGGATAAATTGTAGTATTTTTTTTTTATTGTGGTCTAGTTGTGGCTGTGTAAATTCTGGTCTGCCTTTGGTCTTTTAAAACATAAGCCTTTTGTGTTGTTTTGTGATGATGACATAAGTGAAAGGGGTTGAAAAGGTGTTTTGTGGTCTAATCACCTTTTATCCTCTGCAGAGCGAGAGATAGAGGGAGATCAAAGCAAGATGGATGGAAAGGAAAAGGGTTAGAAAGTGTGCGAACTATGGTGGTAGAGCAAACACACCAGGGATTTGATGTGATCTTGTCATTCTTTTCTTCTGTTCTGCTGGAATTGATATTTTAATTGATAGACACTAAAACATTTCTCTTGTGTGTCTGCATTAGTCATTTCATGTGACATAAATTACATCTATTCTTTTTAATAAATACGCCTGATCAAAACCTAAAATTCTTTTTATCTGGCCGCAAAACAGCATTTGTCTCTTAAATGTTTAATTTTGTGGTGCCCAACTGCTTTTTAGGTGTAGTCACATTAGTGAAATTTCATGGGGGACAAGGTCCTTTGTCTAATAATGTCAATATTGTAGCAATGTATGAAGCACAGCTCACACAGAAGTCACTTTCAAACCAAGCAACTATCTTTTTTGCCGAGTTCACACCGCACTAGTTTAGCCCCGATTTTGACCCGCCGACAGGTTTTGCAAAGTCGACGACAAATGAGATCTGAGAGAATCACAGATGAGTCGCCGATGCCCGTGAGATATTTGCCATGCTAAATATATGGACCTGTGGTGATTCAAAATCCTGCTGTGTGCAATGTGTTTTGACTGAAAAATACATTGTGATGACTTACAGCAAATGAGAGGGCAAGATACAGGGCTGTGGGAAGTTCAGAGAGGAGTTATAGACCAGAATATCAGTATTTTAATAGATATATTTACAATTATATAAAACAGAAACAAAAACATTTACTTGACCAGCTGCAACAGCAGCACATTGCAAAATTATTTGTTTACTTCCTACTCTATTTGCAGAACACAATCCTTGCTCTCCGCGTCTCCCCAACCATTTCCTCCATATTTTTTTTGTTTTTCTCTTTTTCACTGCAAATCCGCACACAGACAATTTGGATCGCAAGCATTTTTAATAACAATTCCAGTCTCTCGCGAGAACTCTGCTCTGATACACGTGTGATCTTGCATTGTTTCTTTGTTACATCTCTCACTCAATTTGTTCCCCTTTGATAGACAGTTTAGCACAAACAGTTTTGAATAAGGCTGGGCTGCACGTTATACCAACATTTAAATAAAAATACGGTATTGCTTAGTGGGATTTTTTAAAATTATATAAATATATGCGCTGCATGTTTCAAAGTGAAGTGGATCTCAGAGCGACTCATTATTAAGTGGCTCGGTGCGCGAACTTGTTCACTCCAATCACTGCACTGTATTCTGCACGATATTGTGTTACACCGGAGATTTCCAATGTCATGAAAAGCTTTTCCAGGTGTGTTCAATCATCGTTGTCTGTTCAACTCAACGCTGGCTGTTGTCTTTCATAGACATGGTCATAAGAGTGCGTTGTTTTGGGGAAAAACAAACTTATGACGGTACTGTAATTCTGTAGGATAACAGAAAACTGGCCAGCAGAAGGTAGAAGAAAGAGCATCACAGCTTTAACTAACTAGCACATGATAGCTAGCCTTGTAAATTGTCAAAGAAATAGTGTGTACTAGCTTTTAGCATATCTGCTACCATTTAGCATATCTGATTTCTAGGGCTGTAATCAACCAAAGAAAATCTTGGTCGACTGAAGTCCTGAAATTTTCGACTAAAAATGACGTTAGGAATTTTAAAAAACAATTAATTAGCTGTAAACTGTGCGCAGTACTTGGTAGCCTTGTTGTCTGCCTAAATGAATTCTAAATAAACATAAAAAACTATTAGGTTGTTTGCAGTATATTAAATAGTTTTTGACCTGATTATTTTGCACTGAAATGAGTCTGACACACGAGTCTTTCGGCTCTGACAGCGTTGCATCACGTGCACCATCATAGCCTATGATTTCCGAAAATATAGTACTATGTTGTCAACTAGTGATATCATCACAAGAACTTTTGAGGAATATGCAACATAATGTAGACAATTGTTTTTGTCATATGTATTATACTAACTGACAGACACTATCATTTCAGCCGCTCTGTGAACATAGGATCAGCTCAGCTTTGTGGCTGAGACACAAATAGACTATTAACATAAAGCTTTTACTCTTAAACACAAACGGCACGTCCACTTTAATAAAAAAGGAATATTTATTAAACAAGCCAGATCAAGAGCAGAAAAAACGCTCTTACAATTAAATAAATATACAGCAAACTAGCCTTCTTCAATCTGTCTCTCTTCTCCAGTGGGTTGGGCTAATCCAAAATAAGTGGAAACAAGGGGGGTGTTCTGAAGACAGACTGTTACCTGTGAAACAGGGGTGCTCTGAAAACACCCCCATTAGCAATTAGTGCTTTCCACCTGATGAAATGAACGCGGCAAAACCGACAGTACCGATCCACTTTTGCATCACGACTGAAGCGTGATGTTGTGCCGCTTCCCCTCATGTGTATGTTGATGGGCGTTCCTCAAGTTTACCGCTATGGGTGTGCGTTTGAGCCAGCGGGGAATGAAAAACAAAGGACCAGCGAGAGACTTCTCTTCACCAGTGGGTTGGGCTAATCCAAAAGAAGTGGAAACAAGGGGGGTGTTCTGAAGACAGACTGTTACCTGTGAAACAGGGGTGCTCTGAAAACACCCCCATTAGCAATTAGTGCTCTCCACCTGATGAAATGAACGCGGCACGGCAAAACTGATGAAATGAACACGGCGTGACAAAACTGAATTTTGGTTGAACCAGAACGTATCGACTAATAATCGACTGGGAGATTTCAACCCCATTGATTTACTTGCTAGCTACTGTATAAACACATTTTGGTATTTGCTAGTTAAACTGTAATACCATAATACCATACCATACCAGCAAGTGTGGCTTCAATAGTCCTGTAGTAGTCAGAGCCTGGAGAATGGTGGGGAATTCCCCCCTTACATCACCCTGATTTTAGTATGAAATTGGCCATCCTACTTTCTTACTTTCTAGCTATCTGTATTGATATAATTTATTAAAATACAATATTGTTTGTTTCAACAATTTGATTATAATAATGGTTATTTATTTACACACACCCCAATGCAAGTTGCAAGCAGTTGTGTGTGACTATAAGGAACATTGTCTGATGTCTTTTCCTCTCCTCGCTTAAAAGGCTCTGAAAGTGTCTTGTTTTGACTCTAGTATTCACATATCATTATAATGTTCCTGCTCCGTTTCATTGTCTGTGTGGTACCGGCAAACGTCCATTTACGTCAGCGTTTGTTTGCATTAATCACGCTCTGTGCTGGAGACTGTGTGTACTGTTTATTTAAGCTGGGTAGACCATGTAATTGATATGAAGGATACACCCATTCTTGTTCTCAACGCAGTGTACGATCCACACATTTAGATACACCCATTTATATACAAGCATTATAGTTTTAAACCTCAGGGATGTTATCTCGTTTGTCTTAAGAATCTTAATGACCTGATTTCATTGTTTCTTACTGTATTTAAATGTATGTGGAGGATATTGTTGAAATGTATTTTATAAATGTATAACTGACAGTCTGCAGTGTGTGATCTGGGGGAAACGAATGGGCATGTGTAGATGTCTAGGGGTATTGAGTGCATGTGTATATAGTGTGTTCATATGTGTCCGATATCTGGCTTTGACACAGGAAGGAAAAGTCTTTTGAAATGGTGTGTGTGTACATGTGGTTTAAGTGTGATGTGTACTATTGCCGTTTAGGGTTATTGAGTTCATGTGTGTGCATATGTGTTTGCTCTTGATCAGTCTGAGCTGCAGGAAGGCCTGTGAACCACCCGATCACACAAAGTACAGCAACTCGCCCCATTAGGGCCTGATTCAAAACACATATATGTAGGGCTGCACGGTTAATCAAAATAAAACATAAGTTTGGGTCACTTATAACGTGCACTTGGGAATGTGACATGCGCCAACTGTCTTACGAAACAATGGGAAACTTTGCCCCCTGCGGTTCTCTGCCAAAATATAATGCTTGATGGTTTAATGTTTGAAAAAGGAGACATTAGGAAAGCCAAAAATGACATAGGAATGATCATTTTCAGTTGTACTGTTCTCTTAGTGAGGTGCTGGGCAATTATTACTATTGTTATTATTAATTATTATTATTATTATTATTATTATTACTATTATTATAATAATAAAATAGTAATTATTACTCTTTTTATTAATCATATTAGTATATAATCACATTTTGGGCCAAATTGTGCAGCCCTAAAAACAAGCAAACCAAACTTGGATTAATTTTTTTATAATTTGTGTATTTAAACATTTTTATCAGAAAAGTCTGGGATGAAGCATTGGCATCCAATCACACTCAGTTAATTATTGCTGCGTTGTAGAATCAGATATAACACAGGAAGGACAGATGTATGGTTGACTTAAAGTGAGAACAAGAGACACAGTGTATGTGTGATTGATGTGAATAATGTATTCGTGTGAGGGTAAAGCACCCCTCTTTTCCTCTTATATCGCACACTCTGTCCACCACCATCAAGGTCAGTTCGCTACTCGCACTCTTGTGTGAAAAGGCTCACTCCTGTTCCAAGCACCGCAAGGCACTGTTGCCTCCAGCACTCAAACATTGCCATGGTTATACTCATCTTTAGTCTGGGCAGCCTGTACTTAGCCGATGATATTGTGAAATAATTGCAGAGACCATGACCTGTCCTCTCTGATCTTGTATTACTGGTTGTTTCATTGGACCCATCCTTAATGTATGTGTAGCGCTGGTGTTATGTTAGTATGTCCATGGGGATTATGTCATCCAGGACATTGTATTGTATTTTGTAGATTTTATTGGACAGTGTTTCCCTCAATTGTTCGAGTAAATGTGTCATGAGTATTGTTTAAAATCAACATGTAGCCTTTCTAAAATCTTGTCAATAATTAACAGAGTACCGTAATTTGGGTTGGGTAACGAACTCGGTACTTTTAAGGGCACGACCGAATTACGTTGGTACTACCGAGTACAGATTCATATTAGATCAATCGGTACCAAATTTCGGTACCTGAGAACGCACATTGTGATATAGACTAGTGTCTGTGAATATTAAACCGCAAAAATACTACTTTTTTCAGAAACTCAAATTCACGGCAACCTGTCAAAATAAAAGTTTGGCTTACTTGACAAATAAATTACTGTTATACAGTAGAATTTAGATACGTTTCAATGTAATAATACTAAGACTAATGTAATAATAATAAATTATCAAAACTTTATTTTTTATAAATTTAAATTTTTCTTCATGTTTTAATTGTAACCATATAAAGCTTACTTGTGCAGCACTTTGTTTGACAAAAAAGTTTAATAAAATTAAAAGATAAATTAAATTAACGTCTTATGTCTTCATTTGATTACCAGAAAATAGATTACACAATCTTTTCATAGAAATGAAATAAAAAATAAAAAAATAACAATATGGTTGTTTTTATGAATGAAATTAAGTACCTAGTAGCCTACTATTTACTAGTAAATATTACAGTAATCAAGTAATCAGTAATTAATAATTGCTCGTTGATGTAACACATTTAGTTTGGCGTCATTCTGGTATGAAATGCCCACTTTTTCACAACCCAATTAATTCCCAATGGATAAAATGAAGTTTTGCCGTCTTTATGAATATGAAGTGTCTTGTATTACTGGAATCATCTTCACCCATCTGAGGTCAGTTGTGGTCTGATGATATAAAATGACTGTTAAATGTCAAATTTAGTGTGTGTAAAAAAAGTGAATCCACTTCGTTAACCTTTTCATCCTGACATTCATTTGAAATTAGGCTAATGTCTGTATCTTGCCCACAATTCACTTCTCCTGCCCTTTTTTCCCGTCTACAGAGGTCAAGAGCCCCACATTAGATTTGAACACATTTACCTGCAGGACCCTGGCAGCCAATCAGAAGTGGAGTACTCTGAGATGAAGCGTCCTCGCATGGAAATTGGGACGGAGTCTCTTATTCGTCACTCAGCCCACCGTCAGCCCCTCACTGTGGGTGCAGCTGAGGAAATGGCAAAGGTCAGCAAATCTAATTTCCAGATTGATGTTAATACCCAGATGCCATATTAGTAACTATTGCCAATAACTGGATACGTCCATCTACAACAAAAGGTTGTAGTCAGTAAGATGCTTTTAAATTGATCAAAGGTGACAGCAAAGACATTGTCTATTTATATGATTGCATTTGTATTTTTCTTCAACCTTATGCTAATTTTTGTGTGTGTTTGTGTGTGATTGGCAGCAAGCAGAATCTGGTTGTCTCAAGCACACCCAAGTGTCATCTCACACATGCAAGAAAAAACAAACAAACAAACAAACTAAAAACTAAACCCAGAAACGTCATGCATAGGATCATTTTTATTTACTCTGATAAGAAGCTTTAAAGTTCTGTTTCTGAATCCTCAGGCTTGTGCATGGTGATTATTGTGGGATTAGGCTAGAAAGGATGCTGCATGCTATACAAGGATTAATCCAACTGTAGAGAAGAGTGATAAGAAGTCGGTTCAGCAGATTATCACTTAGTCCATATTTATTGGCCTCGTAAATCAGCCTGTCTTTTTCTGTTGGCCTGAGTTTTTATCACCCGGCCAGCACTGCCTTTTACCATTTGCTAAGAAACAGGTACGTGTGTCTACACACTGTTTGGGTTGTGAGTGTCTAAAAGATTGCTTCTTAGAGGTTCTGCTATTACTGACATAACTCTCTGGCATTGCAGCTGTGGCTTTATTTGTTAGGTTGAGGGAATTAATGTGTATGTGGTGTAACGGTAAACGGTACAGGCAGATGTTTGGAATAACTTTTCTAGGTCAGGGGCTCTGTGAAGGGTGTGTGTGTAGGTGGAGTATATGCAGCCTCTCTATAACAACATACTGCTGCCTCACACCATGTGAGGTTCATTTCTGGTGCTTAACAACTGTAGGTGTCACCAGACTGTATCAGGTTTTGCCAAGTGCATCACATAGCCAATACTGCGAGAGTTTATTGACTGCTTGAGAGACTGGCACTGTTCTCTTCCTCACAGAAACAACAAGACCCAGGAGATGAGTCAAATTGTGCGAGAAGAGGCACAATGCTGTTGGCAAAAGTTTGAAAGCATTTGCGGTATAATCTTGGCTATGGGAACTTGTGGACAGTACAGACGACTGTCAGTATATTTATGACAGAAGAACACAAAAATATCTCTGTATTCTATTGGTAAGCTCTGTGCTTAAGAGACCACCACAGTAGTTGAGCACCAGAAGTGAAAATTATTAAAATCTCTAAAGAGAAATAGATTTTTAGTCTAAGGATCTTAAATGATAAAATATGCTTTTGTAGAAGCTGTTAAGTAAGGGTGATTTCAACCAAAAAGTGGAAAGTCTTTTTCTTTTGGGAAAATGGACCCAAATGGCTCCACACGACCCCAGTTGATGATTAAGTATCTTCTCTAGCAAAACAATGTAATTTTATGGAGAAAAAAAAAGTATAAACTTTTTAACTGCAAATGTCTGCCTTTGTCCAGCTCTGCAATGCATGGTTTAGTTCAAGACTTCCAATGTCAACCGTGACCTTCCCAACGTGCATGCGTCATATGGCAAGAACAGCTGTAAAGGTGAACTGTTCGATTTTTCTTTTTGTTAAAGTACATGCTCTTAAAGGCTTTTTGTTATACTGGTTGAAACTCTTTTCACGTCCTGATAGCGATCAATAATAGAAGTGGTCTAAATATTAAAAAATGTACATATGTTCTGTGGAAGTCTCAGGATCAAAAAATATTTGTGCAATCATTGAATTCGATTCAAATGCAGTAATAGGATGTTCCACCTGCCTGTCAACATATGTATTTCCATACATCACAAATCATCAGTGCTTTTCATGAGGCTGTGCACAGAGTCGTAGACAGACAATCACCGAGCTCCAAGCACCATTTACAGTTCCTCTTGAGCTTATGGTGCATTCATGCCATAACTACTGCAATTAAAAGATGGCAACCCTTGACGTTCTACTCTGAATGGTTCACGTCCTCACACTTGGATTTGAGATTCTATGGTAACACTATCAACGATCAATCTGCAGTTGTCGGGTGGTATAAGTCAGAGCTCTAAGTTGTTTACGTAAATTTTTATTGTAATATTATGTGCTTTGAGACATGAGGTAATTTGACAGCATCTCTCGTGACTTTTTACATACTGTGCATTGGCTGTGCGTGTTTTGGACAGCGTTCTGAAGTGAGGGATCTTATGCTTTCAAAGCTAGCTTGCTATTATCTTGATGAATAAAAAATAAAAAATGTCTTTCTCATTTTCGCAAAATAACGTAATTTTAAATAAACAATGAGCCCAAATCTTCGAATACAATATTTTTTGAAAAATTCCCATCCCTAGTCTTAATTTTGCTATGTCCATGTAACGCTACCTCTAATGCTCATTGAAAGTGTTAGAATGCGTGTGTGTGTGTGTTTGTTTTTTATTCCGGGGTGTTGTAGCGACAATGAGTCAGATAAAATAATAACTCAACGGGGAATTTGAATTAAAATGAAAAAGACTCGAATTACACTATAATTTATAAATAATTCCGAATTAATGTTTACACCTTAACTTATTCGTCCACCGATATGTAAGAACTTAAAGGGGAGTCTGTTAAAGGGAAACAACAGGTCTATGTAGCTCAAATGAATGAATTTAATGAATTCATAGGAAATTTTGAGAGAGTCTAATTTACAGCCAAGCAAATGACTCTTCCAGCGTTCATTTGAACGGGCCGTAAATATCAACTCTGCAGCGGATATTAATATCCGTACAATAGTGAAACACTATTTAACAGCCAGGTAACTTAGATCGGCAGTTCAAGGCATTAAATTCATAAGCACGTAACACAAGAACAGTTATCTTTGACTACAAACAAAACTTTATTGATTACTCTAACACATCAAACTAATATCTAACATAAACACACGCACTCGCACATTCATACGTTGCAGAAAGGAAGAAAGTGAGGAAAGAATAAGTCTTAAGAGAAAGAAATTATGAAATCCCAAGCAATATACATTTATGACACATGACCTGAAGAAACCATTGATCAGTAATTTATCCTCCTATCGTTTCTTAGGCGGGGTTATTAAATTTGATCTAATGCACCACTTCAGCTTGAAATCTAGAGATGTTACTTGCTTTTGTGTCTCGCAGGTGTCATCTCTGGCAAGGGGGATTCCCTTTCCCTGGCTGTAGAGGGGTTCTCTCGGGTCTTTGATTCGCTGAAGGTCTGGTCGTGTCTTTGATCGACGTCTTGGGAAGCCAATCACGTGGCGTGTTGGCGGCTGGATGGAAGTCTTGTGGGCATTGTTTGAAGTTGAAGCGCGCTGTTAGAGACTCGTTGAGTAACTTTGCGGCGAAACTTAACAGAACCCAAGACTTAACGGAAAGAAAATAAACTTTAAGTAAAAGAAAGGAAAATGAGAGAAGAGCTGATGGCCTGAATGAAATCTGTTAACCCATTTTCTTTGATGGTCTGCCACGATCGTCCGATCGTCACCATGGCGGATTCTGGAACCGTGCTGCGAACAGCTCTTGACTGAACAATGAACAGAAAGTGAACACACTGTCTTCGTCTGTGTTCTGAGGTTAAACTCAAATATTTGCCCATCCCCTGGATGGGTTCTGGCCAATTAGGGTTCAGGGGTGACTGTGTCTCCACCCCTCCCATAAAACTGGGTTATCTATAGTAATTTGGTTTCCTGCTCTTAAGCAGAGAGTACATTTAGACCTAATTTCTTACTATAAGGACATGATCAATTATATAAAGATTTCATTCAGCTCATCTGTTGGGTTATATCCATACGAACAAAAAAAATATTGAACACGGTGCCTTTTCATTCACTCATTCAATAGTTACATAATTGCAGGAATTGGGAATGATATACATGCATAATAGTCACGTGTATCAGTTGTAAACAGACTAACAAGCTATGTCGAAGGCTATTTGAATGAAAGTCCAATAATCAGTAATCTGATGCATTCCAATATGTAACATTTTCTGGGAGTTTGCTTGGAGTTTTAGCTGTGTCACGTGGAGTTCATTTAACGGTCATTGAAAAGACAGAGATCTGGTTTGTTTCTTTGTCTTGCGATCACAACAAGGCTTTTGTCCTCTTTGTCTAAGTTTTGGTCAAAAGTCCATAGGATATCAAGTAATTATAATATAGAAGCAGTAGCGGGCAGAATGGAGCCTCGTGATAGATGGTCGATTTCCTGGGGTCTGGAGCTGAATTGGGGCTTTGTGGAAGGGATGTTCATTTGATGAATCATTTGGAAGATTCATTCATCTATAAGGTCTGCGCCCATAATCGCTACAGTGTTGTAGTTCTTTCTTTCGCTAGTCCATATATAATTCGCTATATTACGACTACAAATGAGACCAACATCATGCATCGTATATTACAGCCAATCTCTTTCTGATTGTAACCTACCACAGCCGCATAAAACTGATTTTATTCTTTAGCTAATAGTTCTTCAGTTCTTCCAGTTCCGTGATTGTGGGAGTGAAGGCGAATCATACAATTTTTCACCTGTCTCGCATAAGCGCCAGAGACCGAACGGGGAACAATACTTAAACTTAAAGCACTGTTTGTATGTATCTTTTATGTTTGTCCTATTCTGCCCTACAAAGGCAAAAGACCTTAACTCGCTAGAATGTGGAACTGAGAAATATTACTTTAAAGATTTTTAGTTGTCCAGCCAAATTATTATAGGTAGAACACTGGAAATCTGGTAATTAGATGTTTTAGTAATGAAAATGATCTACATAAAAAAAATCTTGAGGTCAAACTTGACTTTTGACCCCTATTTTGAAGTTACTGTACACAGAGTACAATCCTTTGTATTGTCTGCAAAATGTCACACCAAGGCAAATGGCAGTAACTTCCACATTATCGATATTTGGTTGATGATCACCATTTACAAAATCATCATAGTAACACCTGTATAAAATATTGTGACCATGGCATTTATTTTGGATTATTTATAATAATTTTTTTTATATATAGAGCAGTTTGGTAGCCTATTCATTGGATAGCTGACTAGATTATTTATGCTATCGGCTGCTAGATAGCTAAACGAAGTAGATTGCGATCTATCTAATTTGTTAGTCTAAAATGCATCTTTTGTGTTACACAATTTTTACACTTTTATTCAGGTATTGTGTGTGTCAGAAGTGCTTCAGTGACAGATGTATGACACAGGCTACACCGTAATTTAAACGAATCAAACTTTGATGGACAGTAAAACAAAGGCAGAATACCGTAACTCCAGGCCTTTTGCCTTTGTAGGGCAGTATTGTCATTTGTCATCATCAAAATAAGTTCTTATTTTATTACTGACTGTTTACTTAAGAACTTATATTAAATAATTGCTTATTTTTGTTGTTTACTTGTAAGACTTTGATCATATTTCCCCCTCCAAGCGGGAAAATTTACATCCTGCAATTTAGCAACAGTAGACTACATTTTACAACACTCACTTATTTGGATATTATTTGGCTTAGGGGGGAACGAGCGTGCACCATAATGTGGCAGAGGCACAATAATCATTTAACTCTTTCCCCGCCAGCGTTTAAAAAAAAAAGTTGCCAGCCACCGCCAGGGTTTTTGATCATTTTCACAATTTAATGGCCTAGAATGGCATAGAATATTTTGTTGTATGAATATCCGAGCATGCAATATATCAAAAGAAAGGGCAGACCCTCTGCTTTAAAAAAAACAGAAAAGTTTTATTCTATCTTCATGCATTCCTTTTTTATCAACACTTTTTGATCAAAAAGCTGAGAAAATCACGGTTTTTGTCAGAGACTACATCCAGATCGGATTCAGAGTGATGATCAAACACAGATGGAGTAGATTGAGTCCATCAACACCCCTAATGCTTGCAGTCCTATAGCTCGTCCTGGGTCGACATTTCATTCAGTAACATTAGGCAGTTTTGATTTATATGATGTTTAATGTTGATGATCACGTTATTTTACATATGCATCTGCGTACATAGGACCGCTTGTTTTTTTTAGACTTCTTCGCCTGTGTTTTGATCAGGAGATTCTGTACTCATTCAGAAGATGCGTAATAGCGCCCTTTAGCTTATAACAGTGAAAACACAGAAACCTGGAAAATGTTGTGTTTGGCGGGGAAGCGTTTTCTCACAAATAACGGAAGATTCTGTGTTTGGCGGGGAAAAAGGTAACCTTGATTATCTTGAATTCATATTTTTTTGAAGCCATAATCTTTTTTATTAATTGCACGGCCCTACCCCTTTAATGGGCTTCTGTGTGTGTGTGTGTGTGCGCAGCAGGATTAAGGTCACTGTGATCACACCTCTTGCTTGTGACATGATGTAAAGGGCAGAATGGTTACATTCTTAGAGCAAGTCTGTGTGAGTTGTGCTCTAAGGTCAGTGTGATCACGCTCCCGATCCAGAGTTGTTGTGCTGAGATGTTATGACTTCCCCCTAAAGCTTTTGTTTATTTTTAGCAGCCATGACAATGTGGGGCTTCCAGGCAGAACTGTGTGCGTGTGTGTGTAGGTGGAAGCCATTGTGCAACAGTAAATAATTAGTAATAGAGCTGACCTAGATGTGACGGTTGAGCGACTGAGGATATTTACATGAGGATTTGAGCATGTTTGGGTGAGAGACAAGCAGTGGGACTTTTGAAAGGACACTCAAGTCAAAGTGGACAGAGGAGATCTCCCCCTCTCTTTATGCAAGAGCTGTCTGTCATACTCGATGACACTTATGAAACTGAGCGAGAGGAACGAAAACCTTAGGGAAGGGAAGAGTCTCTTTCACATACACTATTGTGGGCTGTGTATGCCATTTGCAACATACCTGCAGCACTCTGACAGGTGTGAACCAGCACGTCTGTGTCTAATGGTTAGTTAAAGCTCAGGGTGTTAGATGACTTGTGCTACCCTGACAGCCCATGATTCATAAATGTGTTATTGAGTCAGAGCTCAGAACTGGATTTTACATGTTCAGAGTGACTAATGCTGATCTGTGGTGGGATGAACAAAGTGCCACATGATCCTAGGGTGTTCTAGGTAGTTGCTTACTGGGCCAAGCCAATGGCCCACCTTCAAGTCTTTAGATATGGCTCAAATCCAGTGTAAATCTATGGGATTTGCATAGTTGTACTGTCGGCCTGGCAAAAATCTGATCACTAAAACCACATTCATACAGCCAGTGGCTTTGCTGCATGTTGCCAGTTTCTGTACTGTTTGGTCACTAGTAGTCATTCCTAGTTCTGGTTGCCCTAGTAATGCTTTTTCCATTTCAAGCCGTGCGATTTGAGGTATCATTCATGTCCGTAACATCAAACATTGCATGAAATGAGTCTGGAACAGAAATGAAATGCGAATACATGTACATGCTGGTATGTCCACAGTGGTGGGTTTTTCTGCCACAGCTGTTGTCATGGCAGCTGAGAGCTTTCATGTAGAAAGATCTAGTGGAAATGTCACCACAACACACTGTCCAGTCATCCCATAATCACAGACATGCCAAAATATCACTGCATTTGATATTAGTTCAGCAAGTGACAAATTGTGATCTGAGAGATTTTTTTTTCTTGAGGTCTGAGGAGATATACGTGTATATCAAAAATACTATTTTGTTCTTTGAATATACATTACCGGTCAAAATTTTGGAGTCGATACAGATTTTTTGGTTTGGACTTTTTGAAGGAAGTCTTTTTTGTTCACCTAGGGCCGTATTAAATCTTTTTTCCAAAATTATGGGTTTTCCGATTTAAATGTTGTCATTCCATTTTAATGGTTTGATTACATTTTAATAATCAAAAAGACTAATCAAGTAAATCAATAAAGCTTTAACAATTTATTTTCTTTATTCAAATTAATAAAAATAATAAGCTATGATTTTTCTTTTAGGAATTCTGTGTTTACTTTTAAATCATAAAACACAGAATCCAGAATAATGTATACCATTTTATTATCAAAACAGTGGTGATCAGATGAATGTATAAAACTTGAACAATTTAATTAAACAACTGAGAAGATAGTGATTCAACTACATTTTATAAAAATAACCTGTCATATTATTTCAGCATATGAGAGTCAAATTAGATGACTACAGGGACTCATCTCAAGATCACTCATTTAACAATTAATCTATTTCCAAAATTATGGGGGGGGGGGGAAATGTATACTGAAAATTGATTGCAAATAATCTGGAATGTCCAGATTTGTTTTTTGCATAATAATAGTTTTTCAATTGCATCTGTTCAATTGCATCTGTTTATTATCTTCTAGAATGCAGTGTGAAGTATTTCTCTCATGCAGATCCTGTTGTAATTAATAGTAAAAGTAAGGACCGGTTTGAGTTTTAGGCCATCAGAGTGAGGACTAAGAGTAAAGTGCTGGCGCTTTCCGGTTTTTGTGACGGTTACTGCAGTGCATATCCATTTCTTTGCACTCAGGTTTATGTTTATATAAAGCAGCTCAGGGTTTTAATTCTTATACACAATTTCACTTTTCATTCTACACTCTGTCTGTGTGTGTGTATGTGTGTGTATACACAGTCCTAAAGTGACTCTTTCAAGTGTTAAATCCCACCTGAAGTTCGGAATGCCCCTAGGAATGTGTTTTGAACATTACCAAGGCTCTGAGAGTGTCCTTGTATATTTGGGCTTTGTCTCTATCTTTCCATGAACATCCTGGAATTGGATATTTTAGCCACTCGTTTTAATGTTGAGGGGTTTCATAAAGATGAGATTAATTATTGAACATGGCAATTGCATTTCGTAAATAATATTTTTTTAAATAAAATAATAAGGTTGTTTAAATAAATCTTTTTATTTTCTTATTTTAAAATACATGGGGTGGTAATAATCTTTCATGTTAGCCAGATGCCAGAAAAAAATATTGTTTGTGGTTATTTGTTATTGTATTTTAGTTTGGTGATTCTGTCCACACAGTCCAGGCATTTGCCTTGAAGGCTGCTCTGCCTGAGTGATCTTTAAGGGTTGGTAAGAGAGAAAACAGCAGGCGCCCTCCCCAATCACTCCTCTTATATAACATTCTCTTCATGTGAGAGGATGAACCCAGAGGCTCTTTACCACACTTTAAACTAGCTGATTTCTCAACCACCGATCTGCTGTGTGTACATTTACCAGTTTATTATAAGAGTTTTACCACTAAACAGTCTCCAAGCGGTTCTGTGTTGGTGTTTTTTTGAGAAGAATGAGTGCATTGTATCTATTTCCAAGAACCCAAAATGTAAAAAAACCCTGAAATTCTTAATTGATTTGTGGTGCTTGCCAAGGCGTCCATCACTATTGCTATTGCTCATGCTTGAGGTTAGGGGTTTGTTTAAATCCCCAAACCTATGTATGAAATCTTGACACGTAACTTGTCCCACCCTGTTTGTGCTATGGACATGAGTGTTTTCAAATGGTGCAGCTTTGGTGTTTTTAGGGTGTGTTCCCACTTGTAGTTTGGTTCTCTTGGTTCTTTTGGTCTAGACCAAAAAAGAAAATGATGCATTTAGTCCTGGATATATATATATATATGTGTGTGTGTGTGTGTGTGTGTGTGTGTGTGTGTGTGTGTGTGTATGTATATGTATATATATATATATATATATATATATATATATATATATATATATATATATATATATATATATATATAATATAATATATAATATATAATATATAATGAATATATAATATTATATATAATGAAAATTTGCGGCTAAGAGACAATGTTTCTGACACCTGTAATTAACTATAATGGGCAACAGCTCCTATGATGAGAAAAAGCAGGTAGAATATTTGAGCATTCTGTCCTTTTTTTTAGGTCACATTTTGTGACGTTGTATCCTGTTTTTGGTATATGTCTTTGTTTCCTGATTCGTGTTAATCCAGAGGAAAAATAATTTAAAACCACAGCTGTGACAAACACCACAAAGCATCTACAAGGTCTGAATGAGTACAATGATGCTTTTATGCAGGAGCACAGCAGCAGTTCCATTGGAAAGATTGAGCCCATCTCTCCTGTGAGCCCGGTGCCCATGGAGGCCGACCTGGACTTGGTTCCCACCCGGCTCTCCAAAGAGGAACTAATCCAGAACATGGACCGCGTGGACCGGGAGATCACCATGGTGGAGCAGCAGATATGCAAACTGCGTAAGAAACAGGTAAGCTTTACCCCAGCTATCTTAAAGCTGTAAATATGTAGATGAATTTAGATCGCAACTCTATGTCCCTGCCAAGCACATTCTGCCCATTTATTTGCATAAAGGATCCTAAAATGCATTTTTGAATGGTCTTATTTCAGGAGAAGTTGGCCTTCTAAAATAACCATCAGGAAAGCATTGCAAAGCTTTGTATTTAGAAGAGGACAAGGATTTCTTTCTAAGTACAGCTTTCAGAGTAATAAGCATAAGTAGATACTTTTCATCCACAGTGCAGTTATGTAATCTGGATGCTTTGAGTCTAGTAGCAGTAGTATATGAGTGTGTGTGTGCGTAGCAGAGTTGTGATTGTGTGGTTATTGCCTCAGCAGGCCATACGGCTACAAACACACTTCCTCTGTTTCCTCTTGGTCTCCTTCCTTCCTTTTTCTCTCCCTCTCTAGCTCTCCTTCTCTCTCTTGGCAGTGCTATTACTCAGTGGTCTACTTCAAACGTTAATGCAGCAGTATCATTTTAGGTCACTTATTTCAGCGGAATAATTGCATCAAGTATATTCAACTATTACATGTTTTAATTAGCACAAGAGTAAATGTATGTATAAGGCTATTTTTTAAGTTTGCTTTAGAATTTATTCTCTGATATTTCTAGTGTTTTTTTTTTTTTTTTTTTATCAGGGCCATTGCAGAAAATATATAAGCAGACCCTGTCTTCTTGTAAAACAGACCCCCCCATTCACTTAAGGTTTTGGACCGTGTCCAAACTGCTGCTCTATAAATCGAAGCCACCTGCGCTCCATGGGCTAGTCCATTGTGGGGGTTATGGAGGATTGGAGAGGGAGTGAAAAGGCTTCGAGCCTGAGTGGTTGTATAAGTACAGTCACGCTACCAAGAAAAATGAACCTCTCCTCATCTGCCCCTCAACCCCATACTGTTTTCTTCTGAAAGATTTGGCATCTTTTTTCAATGAGGTAACAGACCCCGTCCATCTCTCTCCTCTCCCCTCAGGTTTCCTTCAAGCATTAAAACATCTGGGGCAATTAAATGGTGCGGTAAACTTTAACATAAAGCAAAGGAATGATGGAGAGAAGAGAGAAGTGAGAATATCAGATTACGGGTGTTTGTCTGTCTGTGAGCTCGGCGGGACGGCTCGTTTATTTTCTTTAACTCAGCACGCACACACACAGCATCTTGATCCTGCACAAGAGCTGATCCATATGATTTTGAGCTTATGTTTGCAAGGAGGCCCATTTAAAGATTTTATTGCAGCCATTGCCTCTGTGTTTGTGTGTGCATCTGTGTATAAGCTGTGAAATTTTTGTTGATCATTAATCTTTGACTATTAAGTTGTCTCTTAGCTAACGCGTTAGTGATATTCAGCCAACGAGAGAACTTTTCTGCCATTACTTCTGATGTGGAGGTAGTGTTAAAATTAGCTCACATAATATTGGATCCTTGTTGTGTCTGTCTGCTTATTTTAACAGAGTTATGTTACTCCTCTTTTGTCAGTATAGATACGAGTTTCAGAATAGTTATTTTTAGAGATGCACCATTGTATCGATTAATGATCGGTATCGGCATCAGCCGATAAAAGCTATTATTATTTTACTATTGGCCATCGTCCGATTGTTTAAAAACAGCTGATGGTCAGGGCCGATCATATCCTGGGTTAGGATACTGTATGTGTATACTGTATGTGTCTTGTGTTTAATTTAGGCCAAGTTAACTCAACAATACAACAGGTAAAAAATGGTTACATAAAAGCAGGCTCTATTTGACCCTATTAATCACCCGTAGTTCAAGCCAGGGTTGCCTGCTACATGGTTTCTCCCTGAAGTTTGGTAAATTTTTATTTTAGTTATTTATGTGCGGAATCATGCGGAACGAGGAAATGAACACAACGTCGTCATTTGAAAGGGCAGGAGTTATCATCACAATATGATTGAAAGCTCTAGAGTGAATGAGCTCTCTGACTTTTTCAGAGACAAACTTTTCAGATTGCATAATTCTATTCATAAAATGAATAGAAATGATGGTATGTATAAAGAACATGTGAGAATAAATCTGTTCACAGACACTCTCTTCCGGAATACTTTTCTTCTGTGTTTACACAGGTTTTCAAAACAGCTCTCACACTTTTGTGCAACAGCAGCGGCTCGGCTAACCTCAAATCTAACCGGACAGCTCGTTTTGTCACGGGGTGGCACAGAAAAAAATAGACGCGCTGATTGAAAAAATGTTTCCGCTTTGTCACGCTGAGAATGATAGTGCCCGTTGTGAATAGCTCCATAGGGATTCATTGTTTTGATTCAAAAGCATCATCGTGACATACAGCAGCATTATATGGGAGATTTTTTTCCTTAAGAGGAAAAATCAGTCTGAATAATCTGCTATCGGTATCAGTGGAGACATTTAGTATCGGTGCATCTTTACTTATTTTATTTTGTAATCTTTTTCGCTGTTGATTTATGGCAGTCAGGGTTGTTAGGAAGGCATTTTCATGCTCTCTATTTTCTTTTAGCAACAACTGGAGGAAGAGGCTGCAAAACCCCAGGAGCCAGAGCGCACCATCTCTCCTCCACCCAGTGAAGCCAAACACCGCAGCCTTGTCCAGATCATCTATGATGAAAACAGGGTGAGAACAAAAACACTCACTGGACATACTGCATCTTGTATACATACATACACACAGTATATATATTCTTACATTAGACAAGTATACACACATATTAAACAAATGAACATAGGTGTTCAGAGAAAATCATCTCTGAACAGACTCTTAATCTGTTAAATGTGTAATGAGGTGCTGCATTCGACTGGCAGTGAACTCCTTCTACCACCATATGACTCACAGACACACTCAGTCCATGATGCTGAATCACACCACTTCTCTAGCTCCATAGACTCTGAAACAGAACCATTGGCTACATCTTAATTCTCACACTGTGCACTACAATTTGCTGTTAAAGGCATAGTATATACTTGTTAATTTGTATAAATACAGTACAGCAGAATCGGCAGCCTTGTCATACATTTGTGTGTTGTTGCGACAGACCCCTCTCTGCTGCAAACTACAGGTGCTGGTCATATAATTAGAATATCATCAAAAAGTTGATTTATTTCACTAATTCCATTCAAAAAGTGAAACTTGCATATTATATTCATTCATTACACACATACTGATATATTTCAAACGTTTATTTCTTTTAATTTTGATGGTTATAACAGACAACAAAGGAAAATCCCAAATTCAGTATCTCAAAAAATTTGAATATTGTGAAAAGGTTCAATATTGAAGACACCTGGTGCCACACTCTAATCAGCTAATTAACTCAAAATTAGGGATGTTAATGATTAATCAATGATTGATTAATTGTTGATAATACATTTAATCGATAAAACCTATCGATCATCGATTAATCAGGGTCATGCGCGTGCTTGCTGCTCAACCGCGAAACATGAACTGTAAATCAGACACGAGGAATAAAGCCGCACCATAGACTGTAAAAAGGGTCTGCGCAGTGCGCGAGGGTGACTGTGCGAGTGTGCGCGTGGCAAAAATGACGTCATCGAAGACTGCCTCCGGAGGCTCGTGCAGTGGAGCCAGGCGAAAGTATAAATGGCGCTTAATGATGCGCACGCCAGAGCTCTGTTTGGACCATTTTACAGCTAGAGTGACACCTTAATCTTGACTACAAGTTTGCATGTGCATTCGCAGCCTTTTTCTTTCTGCAAATGTAAGTTGTAATATTGTGTTTTTATTCTGTGTGGGCCTATCTATAGCTGATTTTTTAATTGGTTAAAAATGAATGCAGTGGTGAAGCGTGTGGGGTTATCAGCGTCAGTGCATGCAGCTCCAACAGCAATGCACTTATACTAAACTTATAATGCCTATGATTGGCTCTGTCATGTTACATATCATTATAAAGAGAACAATATTGTAATACATCGTTGTGAATTTACTGGGTCTAGTTGGCGTTTTCAGCGCGTTGTTTCAGGAAGAGCGCGTCCACACATTCTGAAGAGCATGCATCTGAGGTGGAGTTGGTGACACGTTGATTTATTTAATAATCAAATATGAGTAATAAAAGTAATTTAATTAAATGATCAATCACATCAATTCATTTTACAATCCTATAGCCCTTTATTTAGATTAAAAACCCTTCTCATTGATTTAGTGAGTTTTGTCAGTGTTTGCACACCCTGTCATGCGGTCGGCTATAAGCCACTGCTGTAGACGCATATGCAGTGTTAAGGCTAACGATTAATCAATTAATTGATCGTTAATTTAAACAACGATCGATCATGGAAATTTGTGTAAATTGACATCCCTACTCAAAACACCTGCAAAGGCCTTTAATGGTCTCTCAGTCTAGTTCTGTAGGCTACACAATAATGGGGAAGACTGCTGACTTGACAGTTGTCCAAAAGACGAAAATTGACACCTTGCACAAGGAGGGCAAGACACAAAAGGTCATTGCAAAAATGGCTGTCTCTTCACAGAGCTCTGTGTCCAAGCACATTAATAGAAAGGCGAAGGGAAGGAAAAGATGTGGTAGAAAAAAGTGTACAAGCAATAGGGATAACCGCACCCTGGAGAGGATTGTGAAACAAAACCCATTCAAAAATGTGGGGGAGATTCACAAAGAGTGGACTGGAGCTGGAGTCAGTGCTTCAAGAACCACTATGCACAGACGTATGCAAGACATGGGTTTCAGCTGTCGCATTCCTTGTGTCAAGCCACTCTTGAACAACAGACAGCACCAGAAGCGTTTCGTCTGTGCTAAAGATAAAAAAGAAAAAAAGTAGTCCAAAGTTATGTTCTCTGATGAAAGTAAATTTTGCATCAGGGTCCCAGAGTCTGGAGGAAGAGAGGAGAGGCACACAATCCACGTTGCTTGGCACAGTGTGCAAGACCTGCACACTGTGCCAAAGCAACCAGTACCTGGTTTAAGGACCATGGTATCCCTGTTCTTAATTGGCCAGCAAACTCGCCTGACCTTAACTCCATAGAAAATCTATGGGGTATTGTGAAGAGGAAGATGCGGCATGCCAGACCCAACAATGCAGAAGAGCTGAAGGCCACTATCAGCAACCTGGGCTCTCATAACACCTGAGCAGTGCCACAGACTGATCGACTCCATGCCACGCCGCATTGCTGCAGTAATTCAGGCAAAAGGAGCCCTAACTAAGTATTGAGTGCTGTACATGCTCATATTTTTCATATTTCATACTTTTCAGTTGGCCAAGATTTCTAAAAATCCTTTCTTTGTATTGGTCTTAAGTAGTATTCTAATTTTCTGAGATACTGAATTTGGAATTTTCCTTAGTTGTCTGTTATAATCATCAAAATTAAAAGAAATAAACATTTGAAATATATCAGTCTGTTTGTAATGAATGAATATAATATACACGTTTCACTTTTTCAATGGAATTAGTGAAATAAATCAACTTTTTGATGATATTCTAATTATATGACCAGCACCTGTATAAGAATTAGGCTCTAGCTGAAAATGTTGACATTATTCCTTGGCTGTACTTGTCTACAGTAAATTGTTGAAAACATCGAAACAGAACCTTTACAGAAAATCCAAATGGAAATATCATTCCATCTTGGTTCCTTTTTAAATACTTAGAGGCACTACTCTTAAGCTTGCATATTATATACTATGGATTGTATTTAAATTGGGATGCAGCTGTGGAGAGTCGCACAGTATACTGCATACACAGCATTGATGTGTCTGTGGTGCTAGTGGTCCCTCTAGTGGGGAGAGATTATAGGATTAAAGCAGTCTCAAACCGGGGGTAGGGCTTATATACAATATCAAATATTTATGTTGCGTTTTGTTTTTATGAGAACTTGACTCAAAGTACTTTATACAGCAGAAATTTTTGGATTGGAGTTTTGGCTGTAATAATCTGTCAACATCTGTTAAAAAAACACACAAAAAATAACCCATGATCACAGTTATCCAGAATTTGGGTCATCTGAGAGTCCACTGTGTATGTAGCACATTTTATTTGTTAGTGTGGTGGTTGTTTTTTATTTCATTAATATTTTTCTGGTTGTTGCATCTTGTCTGTGACTCAATCCACCTCCCGAGTTTCGAGTGATCGGATTACCGGCTATCGTTTTGAATGCGTCGTGGAGGTCATTTTTAGCACTAAATGTCAGCATACCCTGCTGAAAGCTTCATGTAACTCCATCATAATTTTATCTGCCTTTAACTGTTCTCTGCCACAAGTGTATCCAGGTCTGTACTTTCGTTTCCTCTGTCAGTTGGTTCTGGCTTCTGTCCTGCTGTGATCTTTTAATCACACCCTCCATCTCTTAATCCATTAAGGTCTCTCATGCTGCGATACCGCAGAAGAGCGCTCACTCCTTCCTGCTCTCTTCCAGGAAGCACTCGATGCTCTGTGAAATCCATGGGATATAATACAGAAGCTAGTTTTGTTAAAGTGCCAGTATCACACCGATTCACAGTGGGAGAGGAAATGGTGTGTGCCATGTTCTACAGTACCTGTTTGTTCTTTTCCTTACAAAAGTTCACTTATAATGTTAGACAAGATTTCAGCTGGAAAACAGGTTTTGTATCCTTTCTCTCTTGGAAATAAGAAATAATTTTGCTGCAGTATCTTTAAAACACCTCTATGTAAATGTGCTTTGGGTAAATCAATAAAACTTTTTAAACTTTTTTTTTTTCTCAATAAAAAAGAAAAATTTGTACAAATATTAATAATTATATTGAACTGATTTAGTTATTATTTAGCAAAATATTATTAATTAGTATTTTGAATTAGTAAATCATAATTTCATTATTTTAATTACATTTTGTAACTTAAACCTCCTATTTAAATCTTTACCTACATAAGAAAATAAATTTTATTATTATTTGTATAAATTTAATTTAATCCGATTTTATCATATATGTAACTATGGTTTACTTTGTTTTCATGTAGAATTATTAATAAAAAGTAGTAATATTATGATTTAATAATATCCCCAAAAAATATTTTGTCCGCTATTTAAATCGTTCATAACTGTTCATAATCGTTAACCTTTATAACATGAAACAAAATTGAAGAAATAATTAACAGAATAATCAGTTATCAGTGCAGCATCTGTTTGCAGCCCTAGTTATAATATGAAATAAGGAGTTCGTATGTTAGGGCAGCTGAAGTTGCTGTTTTCTGAATAGATGTTATGTAAATGTGAGCAGGCATAATTATATATGCTCATGGTTGACGTCATAATCAGTGATTTTTGATTTAGTTTTTATAATGAGTGTACCTGGTATAGCAAAAGAGCAATAAAAAAGCCTAGTTTCCACAATACGTCCCTTTAAAAATGATGATAGGCTGATTGTTTACTTTTTATGGAGGAGATTGACAATTAAAAATATGAGCATTTCATCTGGTGATCAGATCTGCTGAAGGAAAAAAGATGATTTCAGAGTTTGAGCTGCTCTTAGTCATAAACAAGAATATATCACACACACTAGGAAAATGAAGTAAGCATCAATGGCTAGTAGAAAGTGCCCTATTTATCAAATCTCAGTAATGGGATTAAATCATTCCATCATTTTTAGAGAGTGCATTAGTACCTGTGTGTGTACCTGTATTCCTAAAGTTTTCAGCTTTGTTTGCGACAGAGAAAGATAATGTAATTTTAGGTCTTTCATTTTGTATGTTTGTGTGGAAGAGACACACAAGCCACACAAAACTGCCAGCAATCTGCTGCTTTTGTCACCATATCCCTATCAGGTCTCCATACGTTTTTCACTTTCTCTCTCTGCAGTTGAGCAGGACAGCACAGAATGTAATAGATTCTTCTTTTTTTATTGCATCTAATTGGATTACCCCCCCTCCTCCTCTTTCACAAAGACAGAGGGGAGAGAGGAAAATGGCAGAGGGCAGCGAGTGTCTTCTGTTGAGAGCTCTATTAATAGTACATCCCTTATACACTCGCTTGTTTATGTGTGTGCGCTAGAGAGAGTGTAAGGTGTGTTGCTGTGGTGATGTGCTGCTGACATGTGCGCCTTGTGTGTTTTTTTGAACAGAAAAAGGCAGAGGAGGCTCACCGGATCCTGGAGGGACTCGGACCCCGAGTAGAGCTGGTGAGTCCACATTTCTCTCCTTATTTCAGTTTCTCACATATTGTCCCTCTTTTTTGCCAATCAATCTTATCTATTAAATATTAAACATATATTGGTTTATAGCAGTATCAGCTCACCTCATGTACACCTTGTGCACAGTGTAGTTTTCGAGAGAGATGGGCTCAGGTGTCAGAGTTGACATTGACAGGGTCTTCAGTTTGTCATCATGTTCTGTGAGAACATATATCAAAACCATGTTCATAATGTTGCTTTTTACATCCAAATTTTTCATTGTTTAACAGGAATTTCTCAAATGAATGAGCTGATTTCTCTAATTAAAATTTTTTTATTTTATGTTTTATTTTATGTGACCTTCACATTTGAGGTGTATGAAAACCGACTGCTGTAACATGACCTCCACAGACTGAAATATGAACTCCTTCAACCTGAGAGTCTGTCCGTGTGTGTGTCCGTGTGTGTGTCCGTGTGTGTGTCCGTGTGTGTGTGTGTGTGACTACATACACCGCTGCCTATTCGTTTACAACATGGCTGTTGACCTCATGCAGAAGTGTTTGGCACAATTCCACTCAGCATCCATTACTTTAGAAACCAAACCGGAAGTGACCACCAATGTCTTGATAATCGAGATGATAGAGCAGGGTATCGCCTATTTAATTAAATTCTCTGGACTTCTGTGACAGAGAAGCGACCTACTGCAACACATCCATTTTCCCCACAGAAAAATCCTTCACTTGACATCTCAAACAAGTGTTTGATGATGAACTATGATACTAGCGGAAGATTTTAGATGTGGTGTTGGAGAGGAAAGTCTTCTTTGTGTTTCTGGGTTTGGCTGAAAAATGGGACAGTAGAAAATGTTCTCCCAGAGCTGGGCTGCCTTGATGTGACCGCGGTGTGTGTTTGTGTGTGAAACTGAACTCTACTGCTTTCATCTGTCTACAGCCTTTGTACAACCAGCCGTCTGATACCAAACAGTACCATGAGAACATCAAGATGTGAGTATGACTCTCTCTCAATGTCTCTCTTTCTTTCCTTCAAAACTCAAACCACTGTTTCCACTCAGATGTAAAGAAATATGTAGCTTAACCAATTACAATCATGCTTATTTGCCAATTACCGCAGTGTTTATAATGATCTAGGGGTGAAACATTGTTTAAAAAAAAAAGCATTGTAGGCACACAAACAAGCCCAATTAATATTCGAATAAACATAGAGGCCAATTAATAGTTCCTTAAATATTCATTCATTTAGACCTTCGTTTGCAGAATTGATTTGGTCTTTGTAATTTTGCTTCTGAGCCCTGTGCGTCATGCAGCTGAAGACTATTTTGTGTGGCACAGAGAAGTTAAAAATAATAATAAAATATTATCACTTATTTATTGTGGCTAACAAATCCCCTACTTCCAATTTCAAAATTCAGACAGGCCATTATGTGCTTGAGAAAGAGAGAGAATACATATTTCAGCTGTTCTGTGATCACACACAATTGAAGGTTTGTTCTCAGGAGTCCTTTATCGGCCTGAGCACCACCAATGAGAAATGTCTCGTACAGCAGCTAATCCTCCAACCATCTGCTGCGTAATGCAGTGCCACCTCTGCATCTACACTGTTAATTTCACTCGCACATGTATATGCATTAACCAACCATTAAAAGAGATCTAAGCGCGCCAGAAGTACATGTCAAATGCACATGATGCCATTCTGAGGGATATCTGAAACCAGGTGCACACACACACGCCCTCATGTAGGACTCATTAATGCAGGATGTGAGTAGATTAATGGTTGTGACCTCTGCCAAAATTGCCACAAACTTGGGCTTGATGTTTGATGAGACACATTACAGCTGAAGTTTAGAAGTGGCATTTTTGTTATGTTTAATGTTTTAACTTTTTCCTTTACAGAAATCAGGCAATGAGGAAGAAGCTCATTCTGTATTTCAAAAGACGAAATCATGCTCGGAAGCAGTGGGTAAGTGATAGCACTCAAACACGCACACATACGCACAGCAGGACGGCATTGTTGGAGATCCCTGTACCTGAATATTGGGCATATTCATTACCAGGGCAACCAGCAAAGCTATCCATAGAGAGTTGAAGTGTTCATGTCATTTAAGTTTTTGAAAGATGGGGTGGTTAAAGGTCCCGTTCTTCGTGATCCCATTGTTCAAACTTTAGTTAGTGTGTAATGTTGCTGTTAGAGCATAAATAATACCTGTAAAATTATAAAGCTCAAAGTTCAATGCCAAGCGAGATATTTTATTTAACAGAAGTTCCCTTTCAAAGCCTACAGCGAACGGCTGGCTTGGACTACATCCTGGTACTTCCTTCATTGATTACGTCAGTAGAACAGTAGAACAGACTAACCTCCGCCCACAAGAATACGCAAAAAAGGGGGTGTGGTCTTGTTGCTGTCCCACGTGGAGAAGAGGACGGTCGCGTGGAGAAAAGGAAGTGCTGCGTTTCAGTGTTTGTCGCCATGTCGTCGAGACGCTGTTATTTTCATCCCGGAGTCAAATCACCTTTGTTTGGCTTTCCCAGGGACTGTAGAGATCATTGAGCGCATAGCCGCATACATCTCCCGTTAAGAGGCGTGACCTTTCCGTACAACATGCGCTAAGCTGCTGTCGAATCACAACACAGGAACCGCTGGCACAATCAGAATTCGTTACGTATTTCTGAAGGAGGGACTTCATAGAACAAGGAACTCATCAGCCGTTTTTAGGAGAGTGAAAACAGCGGTATACAGATAAGTACATTGTGTTAAAAATACTGTGTTTTTTTACACGCGAAACATGAACACGTTATATTGCACACTGTAAACACAATCAAAGCTTTAAAAAAAACACGAAGAACGGGACCTTTAAAACCTACTTTGGAACCTTTAGCTGTCAGTAATCAGTTTCATTCTAATGTTTCCTCTCTTGATGACTCTACTGCAGTTTACTCTGCCTAGACTTTGATTTTCATTCTTTACATTCTGACTGGTGTGCTCAGGAACAGAAATTCTGTCAGCGCTATGACCAGCTAATGGAAGCCTGGGAGAAGAAAGTCGAGCGCATTGAGAATAACCCACGTCGCAGAGCCAAAGAGAGCAAAGTGCGGGAGTACTATGAAAAGCAGTTTCCTGAGATCCGCAAACAGAGAGAGATGCAGGAGCGCATGCAGAAGTGAGTGGTCATATTCCATCTTGAGCTTTGGAGACTTTTGCATGGTCGTGTGGGGTTTCATAAGCTCTTGCTGATATGTTAACGTCTGTATTTGTGCGTTTCTCTACAGTAGAGTGGCTCAGCGAGGTGGCGGTCTGGCCTCAGCAGCCCGGAGCGAACATGAGGTTTCTGAGATCATCGATGGCATTTCAGAGCAAGAGGTAGGAGTGCAACTTTGCAAGATACTTAGTGTCTCCTGCACTGCTTTTCAGTGTCAAATCTACGGCACCACAGCTGAAGAATACATTTTACCATAGTTGTGAGCTTGCAGTCTGAATTTGATGAGATAAAACATTCTGTATAGTGAATGAGGTGTTTTTTTTTTTTTTTTTTGTATACAAAAAAAAAAATCGATTAATATATTCATCAATAAATAAAATTTTATACCATTCAAAAGTTCCGTCAGAAAAAAACAACTTTTATTTACCGAAGTCGCATTTAATTGATCAAAAATGACAGTAAAGACATTATAATGTTACAAAATATTTCTATTTCAAATAAATGCTGTTCTTTTGAACTTTCAGGAATCCTCAGCCTTGGTGAGCATAAGAGACTTCTTTCAAAAACATTAAAAAATCTTACCAACCCCAAACTTTTGAACGGTAGTGTATGTATGTTTCTTAAACAGTATTGCATACACTCAGGGGCTGCAAACGATTCTATAGGAAATGCTGTTACACACAACAGATAAACATACTCTTGAAAATGAAATGTTTGTGTGCCTGTCTGGATAGTGCACAAATATCAAAGTGACTTTACAACTCAAGGTCTCTTGCACAACCAGGAGGGTTTTGTGGCTGATACACTTCCTAAACTCAGACACAGATTCAGTGTCCACATATTTGCTGATTGTTTCTGACTTTGCTTGTGAAATGACGGTTCTCTTTACATATTTATTTTTGTTTGCCTTTCTTTCTCTTGCTGCAGAACTCAGAGAAGCAGATGCGTCAGTTAGCCGTCATTCCTCCCATGTTGTTTGATGCCGAACAGCAGAGGATAAAGTTCATCAATATGAACGGGCTGATGGACGATCCCATGAAGGTCTACAAAGATAGACAGGTCATGAACATGTGGAGCGAACAGGAGAAGGACACTTTTCGTGAGAAGTACGTTCTGTACTCATTGTGTGGATGTGCATGTTGATTTTACATGAAGGAATGAGGAGTTATGAAATCTGTACTAAGATGTATCAGCATGTGGTATCAGCTAGAGCTTTTGAAGAGCTCAGCAGTTTTTGTGCATGTGGTCGTGTTTGTTAGTGGTGCAACGCAAGGTGAAAAGTGAATAACTGAAATCTACCGCTCTGTGCTGATGCTGAAGTAAGCACGACTACTTGAGCAGACGTCTTCAGTCCTCTACTGGCCAACTGAAAATATCATGCAACTGAAATAAACATGCAATAGAGTTTTAGAGTGATCATAAGCTGTCCTTAATATAAAAAGCTTAAAAGCACTTTAAAGGCCTGTACACACGGGGACGAATATCGTGCGCGCTTATTGCCAGCGTTTTTCAAGATATTTTTTGGTGCGTATAGAGTGTTCACACCCAAGCGATTTTCACTGGCAATGCGCCGAGTGAATGTGCAAATTCAGTAGATGGTGCTCCCGGTACACAAGCTGGTGCTGCGACACTTTACGCTACTGACACTCGCTTGTCACGCTGAAGAATAAGAGAGACCGTATTTACGTGCTTGCAAAAACCATTCACACACTTTTTGCTAACTGGCAAGCAGCATTAGCTGCTCTTCTTCTTCGTCTACTTACTATTTCTTCGTCGTATCAATGTGTGCTCAGCAAGACCGTTTTGTGTTTCAGTGCCACCAAGTTGTGTTTTACTGTAACTTCAGCAGCAGGCACGTGAACAAAAGCTCCGATCTCAACACGCCATGTCAAGACAAAAAAACGAACCCAAGGCGTTTTTTTTTTTTTTTTTATTATGCTTTTACACCTGCCGTTTTGCACGTCGGTGTGCACACTCACATTGGTGCCCTTTGTTTAGTCACGAGGTGTTAAATGTCAGCGATAAACGTGTGCAAAAATCGTCCCGATGTGAACAGACCTTAACCGTGTCCCATGTGAACAGTATGACTTGTAAATCTGTTGCAAATTCGCATGATCAACTTAAACCAGTTGCAAAATCTGCATGGGGAACTCTTTTGCCCAGAAATTTCTGATCATGTGGATTCTTATTGAAAATTTGCTGATCAATGGTAAATGGTAGGTCCTCTGCCATTTTTAAAAAACAAATACAACACTTATTGCTCAAGTTTGACTTAGGGATGTGATGATGTGGACATTTTTGCAGATAAATGTTGATAAAAAAAAAAAAAAGTAGGGATGCACTGAAATTTCAGCTTCCGAAAATGAACGTCCGAAAATATATACCGCCCCACCCCCTCAGTGCTCAGGTTTCACTGTTTCTCTAGCCATTATCACTGTGTGGTGTGGCACTCCGCTTAATATAACGCTCTATACATGCACTCTCTGCTCAGTTTCTCGCAACCCATGCAAAAAAAAACAACAATTGGGCACACTTTAGATTAGGGTACACATATTCATTATTAACTAGGAGTTTTCCCCAATAAACTCCTAATTAGCTGCTTTTTGATGGTAAGTAAGGTAGTTTTATTGGGAATGTTTAGATATGGAGTAGGGTTAAGGGATGTAGAATATGGTCATGCAGAATAAGGCAATAATATGTGCTTTATAAGTACTAATAAACAACCAATATGCTAGTAATATGCTTGCAAATAAGCAGCTAGTTAATAGTGAATATGTGTACCTAATCTAAAGTGGTACTGAAACACTTCAGTGCACCACTACCAATCTGCACCAAATTTGATTTTATTATGGCAGCCGAGGGACAACACTGGGTCATGATGCAGAGGTCAGCAGCAGAAGGAAGTGAGAGAGAGATCTTGCCATAGTCTAGTTCTTAAGGCATGACTTTTACTGAGTGAATGAGGAACCTTACCAGACTAATCATGTCATCCCACTCTAAAGAAATCACCTTCATGAAAGTCACTGAAATAATAAATGGTTAAATACAGCATTTGAAGGTTGTGTTTGCTCTGTATCACAGCTCTTCCTCTCCCTCACTGCAGGTTTATCCAGCACCCAAAAAACTTTGGCCTGATAGCCTCCTTTCTGGAGAGAAAGGTACACCTGCGTCTTTATTAATACCATCCTCTTCATCTCATTGTTTGCACTGCAGGCTGTGTGCACTGCATGAATGTGATCAGAGAGTATGAGCAGAACGAGTAAGGTTTGAATTGTTGTGTGTGTGTCCGCCCACAGACAGTGGCTGAGTGTGTCCTGTTCTACTATCTGACTAAGAAGAATGAGAACTACAAGAACATTGTTCGCAGAAACTACCGTCGCCGAGGCAGGAGCCAGGTGAGCATGAGACTACATCTCCCATCCTCCCTTTTGACACTTTAATGCTGTGTTTCAGTTTTATACAGAAGCAAACCACTAATGCTAGTATTTGTTTTTGATGTTTATTATCAACAGAGAAATCATTATTTTATGCATCGCAAACAGGTTTATTATTGTGTAATGTTACAACTTTGAAACATTAATATGTTCCGTCATTTTGGGTGACGTCATTTACCAACATCTTTGCAAAATCAATTGTAGACTTCTGCAAGAGTGTTCAAAGTAAAAGTCCTACATCCAGTGGTGTCCTATTGCACTTTCCAAGTAGAAATTACGACTTTTCATATTTAATGGAGCACAGAATAAGCACTGAAAAGCTCAAGTATGTTGTCTATGGCATTATGCTAAAAATAAATAATATAAACATTGTTTATTTGCTTGTGGTTCTGTCCACTCATTTACAGCATTTACCTCATGATTATAGCGTTTATAGTGGCAGTGTGAATTTGGCTTGTCTTTTTAATTAGTGTGCGTTATTAAATAAATAAATAAATAGGCATGATTCTAATGAGTATCGCAGCGCACACCTCAAAGTGAGCTTCAAACCATATTAAATAATTATCCAGCTGCCCTGTTGGAGTATGCCATGATTCTCTTCTGATGTAAAGCACACTCATTAATTTCTTTACGTGTGTGAAAGAGATCACGCTTCGAGAGAGTCACGGCACTGTTGCGTCGTGAATATATGAATGTTTGTGTTTTGGTTTAAAGAGAGAGAGAGAGAGAGAGAGAGAGAGAGAGAGAGAGAGAGAGAGAGAGAGAGAGAGAGAGAGAGAGAGCAGAAGATGAAATTGTTAGAAAGAGAGCTCTGTGTGCATGTGTGTTGCCTGCAATAATAGCAGGCTCAATAAAAGCTGATAGAATAATGAGCCCACAACCCAAACACATTTGTTTTACTGGTCTTCTGCTGCCGGAGCAGTTCTGCTCAGGTCATTAAATATCGCCTGATCCTAATGGGCACACATTAAAACGCTCTTAGTCAGTACCACAAACACAGAAAGCGAGGGATACAGTGGGATGAGCCTGATGTGTGAGAGAAAGCATGAACAAAAGGGAGACAGGAAAACAGAAAGCAAGTTACAGTATGGCTGAGTGCATCTGTATATGTGTGTTTAACTGTGCATGAATAACTGTGCATTGAGTGTGTGTGCATGCAGCACTTTAATGAGGGATGTGGATGTGGGTAGCTGACATGACGTCTAATTGTACTGAAAAAGCCCATTCAGTTTTTTCTCTTATATTGCAAAAAAAAAGTGTGGAAACTATAATGAAATACGGAAGTGTATCAACCGTTCAGATGGTGGGTGTCAGTATTTTTTTTTTTAATAAATAAATACTTTTATTCAGCAAAGGCTGGATTAAATTGATCAAAAGTGTTTTCAACATTGATAATGATAAGAAATGTTTTAATCAACGTATTACAATGGTTTTTGAAGGATCATGTGACTGAAAACTGGAAAAATGGTTGCTGAAAATTCAGCGTTGCCATCACAGGAATAATTTATATTTTAAAATATATTAAAATAGAAAACAGTTTTTTAAAATTGTAATAATATTGCACAATATTAGAAAACCTGCAATAATATATAATAATAACATGTAATGATTATATACATATTAAAAACATAAGCTAGTCTAGATACGAAGTAGTCACCAATTATTGAGTCTTGCCATTTTTATTTGGGCAATCTCCTGGAGTTTGTTAAAATTGTTGCTAATCAGGACCGCAAAAGGAAGTAAATAAGACTTGAAATGTCCTGTGGTGTGAGATGCTAAACTGCATCTACATTTACATATACATATACATTTATGCATTTAGCAGACGCTTTTATCCAAAGCGACTTACAACTTGGGGGTACATGAAGCGATAGGTCATGAAGAGTCGAGAAGCGCAATAAGAGCCTGAAATCCTGAGACTGTGTACATTGCTCAGTGTAGCACAGGCTAGTGTAGGGAGGGAAGAAGGAAGAGAAAGAGGAAAGGAAAGGTTTTTTATTTTTTTTATGAGGTTAAGTGCTCACGGAAGAGCTGAGTTTTAAGTTGACTAAAACTACTTTAAACTGTTTCTCAAATTGTGTTATTATTGTTCATGCAGTTTTCATTACTTCATTATTAATTGAGAGTCTACATGCAATATATGTATGTGTAAAAATGAATTTGTCACACCACAGGACCATTGAAATAAAGTAATGAAAATATTCAAAACTAGTGAAAAGCACAAAAATTCCCCTATGTTAAAACAAAATCATGTTGGGAAAAACATTATATTCATGTCTATTTGTCAGCTACCTGTTTGTGTTTATGTGTGCATAAGGTTATTTGAGGGATTCCTGCACTCTTTCATTCATTGATCTCTCTATCCTCGGTCCCCTCAGATTCTTGTCTCTGTCCCCTCCCCCTTCTGTCATCCATTTTTCCCTTTTGTACTTGCCGTAGTGGAGCATATTCTCTCTTTCCTGACAAAAATAGATGGTTTATGGTGCCTCATAACTCAAAATAGAATTCTTATGGAATGCTTTTCCTCACTGGGCTTATAAAGAATGTCCTGGTTCTAGACAGCTTTTTGGGCATGGACAGGGTTTTTTTTAGTTTTTTTTTTTTAGATGAAGCCATTTTTTTTGGTGTTTTTTTTTAATTGGCTGTGTTTTGATTGTATTTGCTAACAGAATAACCAACAGACACAGCAACAGGTGAATCGCAACAACCAGGAGGAGAAAGAAGAAAAAGAGAAAGAGAAGGAGGTAGACCGTGAGGAGGAAAAAGCAGAGGCAGATGAAAAAGAGGATGGCATGAAGTGAGTATCTCTTTTCATTTTTTTCTCTGTCTCTCATCTCATATCAGTCCGTCATTTTTTTTTCTCTCTCATCAAATCCTTTGAACCTGTGGCCTTACAGCTTGTTTTTCTCTGTGATTCAGCTTAAACAGAGAAGGCACAGTTACATAACCGGCAGGTGGAAAAAGCATTCTGCTGACTTGCCACTCAACGCTGTGCTAAAGTGCTAAAGTCCTCTGATTCAGAGCTCTTTTGAGGCGTTTGCGTGTCCCAGGCTCTAGGCTAGAACTGTGGTCTTGATACCAATATTTCAGTAGTCAATACCACTTTTACACAAGTAAACATTGCTTCAAGTTTTTCAAGTAATCAATCAATTAAACTGTCAGTAATAAAGATCAAAAGTTAAATATATTTTATATAAAATATATTGCTCTGTAAAATATTAAGAGACCATTTAACATTAAGAAATCAATGTTAAGTGGTCTCTTAATTTTTTCCCCAGAGCTGTATATGTATAAAGATTTTTTTAATTAATTAAATATTAATTCAATATAAGTGGCTTTACTTTTTCTGTCTTAGTACTTTTGGTATTCCAAAGAAAAATGGCTATTTACAGAAGCAGGTTCTGTATCATCTTAATTTTGTAAGCTGTTCGTTTCTGAATGCTAGTTCACTCACAGGTGCACACTATATTAAAATACTCCAGGGTATTGCAGGTAACAGTGTATTATTCTAAACTAAACCTGTGCAGTCAGCAGTACTGTAGGGTGTGATTAGAGCACATTAGCACTGGCCCGAATACACAGCCCTCAGTATGCGCCCAGCACGCCAGCTATACATTAAAGGAGTACATTAAGCAGAGTCTGTGCATTTCTTCGACTTTTCCCCCATGATTCTCAACCTGCGGGCACAGCTGCTGCTCCTATATTTAGTACTGTATCTGCAAGATGGATGATGTGCAGGTAAGATAAATGAGGGTCTGCTCATCCCACAGCCACTTCCTGATACAGAAGGTGGGATTCACTTACTAGTGAGCCAAAATTCGCATAGGGTGCATACTGTATGTGTGCATGTGTTTTTTTTTTCTTTTTCTTTCTTCTGTGTGTGTATGTATGTGTGTAATTTTTCTATTAGGGATACTCAGAATTTGGACTGATACCCATAACTGCTAATTATATATATATATATATATATATATGTGTATATATATATTAGGGCCGGGACTCGATTAAAAAAATTAATCTAATTAATTAGAGGCTTTGTAATTAATTAATCGAAATTAATCGCATATAAATATTTGACCTGAGAACAGTGAGAAGTAATTTTTTTTACATGGATTTTTAGTATACCATTGAATAATGACTGAATACATAAGCTTAATCAACAAAATATTGTTTATTTATTTCAGTCCAGCAGACCAGTGATTTAGTTACCCTGGTCTTGAAACCAGTCATCTGGTGGAGTGTGGGTCCTTTTAACTTTACTCGGAGTCGGGCTAACGTCCACGCTAACTCCTATGTGTTTTGAGTTGAGGTGATATTTGAGGCTCGATGTGCTGCGGTGATACGCAAATTCCTTGTTGCATAGCTTGCACACAACCATGCTCTTGTCGACGCTTCCATCCTTTTGTTTTTTAAAACAAATTTTCCCATCCACGGGGCCGAGCAAAGCGGTCTTGTCAGCTTCTTCGTTCATGTTCACTGTGGTTTGCTGTTGTCGGAAGTCAAGAACGCTAGTTGGTGCTCCAGTATAATCGGTCCATCGAAACTCATTCATTGAAAAACGTTCCGCGGTGCAAAAATAAGTGTTACTTTTTGTAATTAATCTTAATTAACGTGTTAAAGTCCCGTAATTAATTAATCTTAATTAACGCGTTAAAGTCCCGGCCCTAATATATATATATACAGGGAGTGCAGAATTATTAGGCAAATTAGTATTTTGACCACATCATCCTCGTTATGCATGTTGTCTTACTCCAAGCTGTATAGGCTGGAAAGCCTACTACCAATTAAGCATATTAGGTGATGTGCATCTCTGTAAAGAGAAGGGGTGTGGTCTAATGACATCAACACCCTATATCAGGTGTGCATAATTATTAGGCAACTTCCTTTCCTTTGGCAAAATGGGTCAAAAGAAGGACTTGACAGGCTCAGAAAAGTCAAAAATAGTGAGATATATTGCAGAGGAAGATACAGGAAGATACTGTATCTCGCGGCTGAAGATACAGAGGTTGGTTCACTCTCCGTATCTTTAGCGGATGTAACCCGATCCTTCCGGCGGGTGAACGTCCGTAAAGCTGCGGGTCCAGACGGCATTCCCGGCCGCGTGATCAGAGCGTGCGCGCACCAACTGGCTGGAGTTTTCACAGACATTTTTAACCTGTCCCTCTCCCTATCTGTGGTCCCCACATGCTTCAAAACGTCCACCATTGTTCCTGTACCTAAGCAGTCAAAAACCACCTGCTTAAATGACTGGCGTCCTGTTGCTCTGACCCCCATCATCAGTAAATGCTTTGAGAGACTAGTCAGAAACCACATCTGCTCTGTTCTCCCTCCCTCACTGGACCCACTGCAGTTTGCATACCGCACAAACCGCTCCACTGATGATGCCATTTCATCCACCATACACACTGCTCTCTCCCACCTGGAAAAGAGGAACACGTATGTGAGAGTGCTGTTTGTGGACTACAGCTCAGCATTCAACACCATTGTGCCCTCCATACTTGACATTAAACTCCGGGCTCTAGGCTTAAACAGCTTGCTATGCAGCTGGATCCTGGACTTCCTGTCAAACAGACGCCAGGTGGTCAGAATGGGCAGTAACATCTCCTCATCACTGACTCTCAACACTGGAGCCCCTCAGGGTTGTGTTCTCAGCCCACTCCTGTACTCCCTGTACACACATGACTGTGTGGCAACCCACAGCTCCAACACCATCATCAAGTTTGCTGACGATACGACAGTGGTAGGTCTCATCACTGACAATGATGAAACGGCCTACAGAGAGGAGGTGCACACTCTGACACGATGGTGTCAGGAACACAACCTCTCCCTCAACGTCAGCAAGACCAAGGAGCTGGTGGTCGACTTCAGGAGGAATGAGAGAGAACACCGCCCCATCACCATCGATGGAGCACCGGTGGGGAGAGTCAGCAGCTTCAAGTTCCTCTGTGTCCACATCACAGAGGAACTCTCATGGTCCGTCCACTCTGAGGCCGTTGTGAAGAAGGCTCATCAGCGCCTTTTCTTCCTGCGACGGCTGAGGAGGTTTGGAATGAACCGCCACATCCTCACACGCTTCTACACCTGCACTATCGAGAGCCTGCTGACTGGCTGCATCACCACCTGGTACGGCAACAGTACCGCCCGCAGCCGCAAAGCCCTGCAAAGGGTAGTGCGCACGGCCAGCTGCATCATCGGAGGTGAGCTTCCCTCCCTCCAGGACATTTACGCCAGGCGGTGTGTGAAGAGAGCTCAGAGGATCATCAGAGACTCTAGCCACCCGAACCATGGGCTGCTCTCACTGCTGCCATCAGGCAGACGGTACCGCAGCATCAGAACACGCACCAGCCGACTCCAGAACAGCTTCTTCCCACAAGCAATTAGACTACTTAACTCCTGATCCATCAGGATCATAACACACACTGGACAGAATATCACTCCGCACAACCCACTGTAGATACACACACACATTATATACACATTTATGTATCATTTATTATTTATCATTTATCATATAGCACCTATTGTACATAATTGGATCTCTACTGTGAATAATAATGTATACTGTACATTGTATATTATTATTATTATAGCTTAATGTATACTGTTTAATGTATGTTTAGTGTATATTGTTTAAAGTATATGTATATTGTAAGTATGTGTATATTGGTTAAAGCTGTGAGAACTACACTCACATTGTGTAAATTATTTATTGTTTATTGTAGAGTTTACTGTGCTGTGAGTAATTGTGGGCGCATCAGATGTGTAATCTGATGCTGCTTTAAATGTTGTACATGTTATGTCGTGACTACTATGTTGCTCGGAACTGCACCAAGAATTTCACCTGCTGTTGCACTTGTGCATATAGCTGTGTGACAATAAAGTGATTTGATTTGATTTTGATTTTGATTTGATTTGATTTGAGAGGGATGCAGCAGTCTTAAAATAGCCAAGCTTCTGAAGCGTGATCATCGAACAATCAAGCGTTTCATTCAAAATAGTCAACAGGGTCGCAAGAAGCGTGTGGAAAAACCAAGGCGCAAAATAACTGCCCGTGAACTGAGAAAAGTCAAGCGTGCAGCTGCCAAGATGCCACTTGCCACCAGTTTGGCCATATTTCAGAGCTGCAACATCACTGGAGTGCCCAAAAGCACAAGGTGTGCAATACTCAGAGACATGGCCAAGGTAAGAAAGGCAGAAAGTCGACCACCACTGAACAAGACACACAAGCTGAAACGTCAAGACTGGGCCAAGAAATATCTCAAGACTGATTTTTCTAAGGTTTTATGGACTGATGAAATGAGAGTGAGTCTTGATGGGCCAGATGGATGGGCCCGTGGCTGGATTGGTAAAGGGCAGAGAGCTCCAGTCCGACTCAGACGCCAGCAAGGTGGAGGTGGAGTACTGGTTTGGGCTGGTATCATCAAAGATGAGCTTGTGGGGCCTTTTTCGGGTTGAGGATGGAGTCAAGCTCAACTCCCAGTCCTACTGCCAGTTTCTGGAAGACACCTTCTTCAAGCAGTGGTACAGGAAGAAGTCTGCATCCTTCAAGAAAAACATGATTTTCATGCAGGACAATGCTCCATCACACGCGTCCAAGTACTCCACAGCGTGGCTGGCAAGAAAGGGTATAAAAGAAGAAAATCTAATGATATGGCCTCCTTGTTCACCTGATCTGAACCCCATTGAGAACCTGTGGTCCATCATCAAATGTGCGATTTACAAGGAGGGAAAACAGTACACCTCTCTGAACAGTGTCTGGGAGGCTGTGGTTGCTGCTGCACGCAATGTTGATGGTGAACAGATCAAAACACTGACAGAATCCATGGATGGCAGGCTTTTGAGTGTCCTTGCAAAGAAAGGTGGCTATATTGGTCACTGATTTGTTTTTGTTTGGTTTTTGAATGTCAGAAATTTATATTTGTGAATGTTGAGATGTTATATTGGTTTCACTGGTAAAAATAAATAATTGAAATGGGTATAAATTTGTTTTTTGTTAAGTTGCCTAATAATTATGCACAGTAATAGTCACCTGCACACACAGATATCCCCCTAAAATAGCTAAAACTAAAAACCACTTCCAAAAATATTCAGCTTTGATATTAATGAGTTTTTTGTGTTCATTGACAACATGGTTGTTGTTTAATTATTAATGTTGTAAAATTAATCCTCAAAAATACAACTTGCCTAATAATTCTGCACTCCCTGTATATATATATATATATATATATATATATATATATATATATATATATATATATATATATATATATATATATATATGTATATGTGTGTGTGTGTGTGTGTGTGTGTGTGTATGTATGTGTGTATGTGTGTATATATATGTATATGTGTACTTATGAAATTTTACTTTTTCCAACCGAATTATGAAATGTACAGTGTGATTACTGCATCAGTAAAATGTAGTATGTGACTGATGGTTTTTTGTTCTTGCAGAGATGACACCTCTGGAGAGGACGGGGAGGAGAAAGAGCCTCCTGTAGCCGTTAAAGGCCGTCGCACTGCAAACAGCCGAGGACACCGGAAAGGAAGAGTCACTCGCTCTATGACCAACGAGCAGGAAGAGAACACTTCACCTCTCAGCAGTGAGCTAGGTTAGCGCACACTCAAACATACCATTGTGTTTTTTAGTGTGTCTCTGAGGTCACGTGTTCAAATAAGTTCTTTGTTTTGCGGTTTTATTGTATAACATGGTCCCATTTTAGTTTTATTGAAGTTTAAACTTCACTTTTCTGTTTTCCCCAAAATGTGAGAACATTTTAACAGCAATATTAACAGAACAATAATGTTCCTAGTAATTAAATACTATACAAATTGGATTTGAGTAGAAACCAGTGTGTCAATGCTCCCTGGTTTTAAGATGGGAAGGCATTTCAATTTCCGAAATGCATTTTTTTTAATTATGCTTAGAGCTCAATGGCTCATCTGGCTTAGCAACGAGTGTTTTTGAACTTTCGCTGATTGTGTTTCAGTTAAAAGTGTTAAAAAGGTGCCCTATACTTTAGCACAGTGGTTCTCAACCTTTTTTGGGCCAGCACCCCCTATCCATTATCCAGGTCCCTCCCTCCCTTATTTATTCACAGTCCATTCTCTGAAATGGGTCAACCCATATATATTACCTAAGAAATTCAATTAAATACGCTAGAAAGCCGTGCTCATTCAAGGATGTGGATATTGCACAGACAGGGAAAGCCCGGAACCCCGTAAAGCAGTAACCCTAATAGACAGTGGGGATATTAGTATCCCAGAGAGCAAAAAAGTAGTCTGAAGTAGAAATTATAAATCAGTGCCAGTGTTAATGAAATGCAATGGTTACAAATTTGACATCCAATCAGCGAGGAGCAGCCAAAAATATATATTACAATATATTATAAGTATCAATGTAATAATAATACTAACATTAATAATAATAATAATAAAATATTATTAAAACTTAATTTAAGGAATAATCATGTTTTCTTCCATGTTTTAATTTTATCAGTAAAGTTCAGGGCAGTTGACAAAACAGTTTGTTTAATTTCTTATGATTAAAAGTTAAATTAAAGTAATATTTTATGTCTTCATTTGATTTGAAAACAGAATTTGGTAAAAAAAAAAAAAAAAAAAAAAGACACGAAATTGGGTGGGTGAACACGCATTTCATAGGGCCTTAAAGATGTAATTTTTGTTAAATTGTATAGGTTTAATTATTTCAATTAATTAGACATGCTTTTTAATTACAAAAATAATTAAATAATTTAACCATTTAAATAATTTAATTTAATGGAGTAAAAAAAAAAAACGGAATCCAGAAAAATGAAAACGGAAAAAACGGAATTAGGAAAAAAATAAAACGGAAACACAGGGCTCTAATCATTAACCTTACTTTCAATTAAAAATTTATATAATCATGATTTTTCATGAATAAATGTTATAATTATAGGCCTAAATACCTAAAAAAAAAAATTCTTGTTTTCATCAATGGTAGCCTAATTAATAGCCTACAATTAAAACTAATTTGGTTTGTCATGATTAATTCGTGTTCATAATCAGTAAAATAAAAAAGCTTCTAACAAGAATAAACATACATGAACCGTTAAATTATTATTGTAGTATTAATTATTTTTAAATATCTTGAAACCATCCAAGCAGCGTTTTGCGCTCAGATGTGACGGCGGAATTAATACATTACCTAAATGTGATTACAGAGTCAAATTGTAATTTTCTTCTTGTCTTGCGAGTTAACAATAATGCCTGACCAGTAAATTACTTGGTGAACTATAGCCCTATTCCCAAGGGATTTTTATAATAATAAAAATAGTTCAGATAGAGAACAGACATTACAATTAAAACCTGAACAGAGCACAGACCAGCAGCAGGAATCAGATTTCATTTATCGCAAGAGTGAGGAGCTGAAAATATGGGGGAAGATTTGGTATAAAGCTAAAGTTTTTGTTTTTGTGTTTTTCATTAAGAATAATCCGGGCCGAGTTGGGCCCTTGATCAAGCATTTGTGTTTTTTTAATTATTACTTTATTAGCCTAATTGGGTGGGCAGAAAGCTATGCCATAATCAGAAATAATATATATATTTAGCATAGTAAAAACTAATACTACAACTAATAAACAAATGTGTAGCTACAAAGTTGCACAAGTCATCATTAGTCTAAAATGCATGTTAAACTCACAGCACATGCAGTGATGGAGCGCGCAGGACCGTTCTGAGACGCCAGTCATGAGCTACTCTGCATTGCTTGACTATTTCTTTTCATTTAGAATTATTTTGTTTAAAAGTGGACATTTCAAGCTTTCTATACACATATTTATTATGTTTGTGAGGCAAGTAGCCGATACGCTGAGATTGGGTTTATTTAGGAGATGCTCCAGTTCATGTGCAATGAAAGTGATCGCTCCTGCGCCTTCATGTCACGATTATTGTCTGCTATCGCCTATTTGCTTCTTATTTATTAAATCCAGGCAATTGGCTGAAGAAACATTGATTCAAATTAAGATACAATTTATACAAAACGAAATTCACTTTAAAGAAAGGCTTTCTACAAAACAACACTTAATATTAAACAAAATATAACCACCAAAATCATTTTATGACCCACTCGCATCTTTGCACTTGGTCATAATCAGATGAAATTAAAAAATAACATTATTTTATATATATATATATATATATATATATATACAGAGTGAGGAAAATAAGTATTTGAACACCCTGCTATTTTGCAAGTTCTCCCACTTAGAAATCATGGAGGGGTCTGAAATTGTCATCGTAGGTGCATGTCCACTGTGAGACATCTAAAAAAAATATATCCAGAAATCACAATGTATGATTTATTTATTTGTATGATACAGCTGCAAATAAGTATTTGAACATCTGAGAAAATCAATGTTAATATTTGGTACAGTAGCCTTTGTTTGCAATTACAGAGGTCAAACGTTTCCTGTAGTAGTTTATCACCAGGTTTGCACACACTGCAGGAGGGATTTTGGCCCACTCCTCCACACAGATCTAGATCTCTAGATCAGTCAGGTTTCTGGTCTGTCGTTGTGAAACACGGAGTTTGAGCTCCCTCCAAAGATTCTCTATTGAGTTTAGGTCTGGAGACTGGCTAGGCCACGCCAGAACCTTGATATGCTTCTTACAGAGCCACTCCTTGGTTATCCTGGCTGTGTGCTTCGGGTCATTGTCATGTTGGAAGACCCAGCCTCGACCCATCTTCAATGCTCTAACTGAGGGAAGGAGGTTGTTCCCCAAAATCTCACAATACATGGCCCCGGTCATCCTATCCTTAATACAGTGCAGTCGCCCTGTGCAGAAAAACACCCCCAAAGCATGATACTACCACCCCCATGCTTCACAGTAGGGATGGTGTTCTTGGGATGGTACTCATCATTCTTCTTCCTCCAAACACGTTTAGTGGAATTATGACCAAAAAGTTATATTTTGGTCTCATCTGACCACATGACTTTCTCCCATGACTCCTCTGGATAATCCAAATGGTCATTGGCAAACTTAAGACGGGCCTTGACATGTGCTGGTTTAAGCAGGGGAACCTTCCGTGCCATGCATGATTTCAAACCATGACGTCTTTTTTTTTTACTGTTGAGTGTATTACCAACAGTAACCTTGGAAACAGTGGTCCCAGCTCTTTTCAGGTCATTGACCAGCTCCTCCAGTGTAGTTCTGGGCTGAGTTCTAACCTTTCTTAGGATTATTGAGATCCCACGAGGTGAGATCTTGCGTGGAGCCCCAGTCCGAGGGAGATTGAAAGTCATGTTTAGCTTCTTCCATTTTCTAATGATTGCTCCAACAGTGGACCTTTTTTCACCAAGCTGCTTGGCAATTTCCCCGTAGCCCTTTCCAGCCTTGTGGAGGTGTACAATTTTGTCTCTAGTGTCTTTGGACAGCTCTTTGGTCTTGGCCATGTTAGTAGTTAGATTCTTACTGATTGTATGGGGTGGACAGGTGTCTTTATGCAGCTAACGAACTCAAACAGGTGCATCTAATTTAGGATAATAAATGGAGTGGAGGTGGACATTTTAAAGGCAGACTAACAGGTCTTTGAGGGTCAGAATTCTAGCTGATAGACAGGTGTTCAAATACTTATTTTCCTCACTGTGTGTGTGTATATGTGTATATATTAGGGGTGGCACGGTTCACAAAACCCACGGTTCGGTTCGTATCACGATTTTAGGGTCACGGTTTTCGGTTGTGTACGGTTCTTGTTTTTTTTTTATTTTATCGTTAACACTCCAGAAATTTACTTCAGCATATGGTATATATGGCTTAATCATCCACAATTAGGATACAGTATTAAAAATTGTTATATCAAGTTGTTTCCTAACTGGCTGTCTACCGAGTCCGACACATTGGCGTAACATTTTTCATGTTAATCATATCAATTTTGATCAGAACAATGCACTGTGGCTTTAATTCAGCTGACCTGATTAACACATTTCACCATGAAGTGTCCCGTGTGTTTCACAATCACCATATGACATCCAGCGCTGTGAAAAAATAAAATACACGAAAACACAACACTGCCAGAATTTTTTGCCCAAACTTCAAAGGCATATTTAAATTATTAAAACTAGAAGCATCATAACTTTTAAATGTTACATTTATCATGTGAACTACTTATATACAACATATGCATGTGTGTATGAGACAGAGGGGAACACGGTCGCATTTGCAGCAGATATACCGGTATGTTGCCCATCATAAATCAAAGCACGAGACAGACAGGGGTCGGAGGAGAACACCGGAAAATGTGACAAAATTGACTATATTTGTCTGTATTTGCAATCCACGAGCCGCGGTTCAGCTGCGCGACTCACGAGACAAACACTGCCAGTGTGTGTGTGTATGTGTGTATGGCTCCCGTTCTCCGCACTGCATCTGCCCTGCTATACGTTGCTGGCGCATCCTCCAACTCCGGGCAGCCTTCCTTAACTCTCCCACTTTCATTTCTACATGTGACGTGACCTGCAGCACTCCACTTTTACTATACTGTATGTCCACACACACCTCTTATTTTGCGCGAAAAGGACACCCGCTGTCTGATGTAACATATGGGCACAAGGATACATTGCGCATGCGCGAACCGTGCGATGCACACGCTCCGAACCGAACGGTTCGGTTTTTTTCCATGTACCGTGCCACCCCTAGTATATATATATATATTATATATATATATATATATATATATATATATATTTGAGCGAACATCATTTTACCGCTGAGCGTTTCATGAGCGCGTGCCTGCATTGAGTCGATTATTGATCTGAGCGTCACACTGGTCCACTTTGCTCATTACAGGCTCGTCAGAATGCCCAAGTATTAAAAAATGGTTGGGTTTAAATTGAGCTTAGGCTCATAATTATAGTTAATGTGTCAGGCCAGGCTCGGACACAAAGTGCACGGGCTCGGGTCGGTCTTGATCTAAGCTCTACACCGGATTGAGCGCTTGAGTCATTGCAAAATAAACGATACATAGCTTACATGTCGCATTAAACTGGCAGATTTTATAATGTTATAGGCAATTGTTTTGCAAGTAATTAGCCTACGTTTAATCTTATCTTGCCTGGATCTTTGGTGTAAACTCGTGAACACACCCCAGGAACACCTGAATGCCCCTCTTTCAGAAATCTTGCTTCCAACGCCCCCCGTTGTGCTCTGAATGCCCCCTGAGGGGCAGTACCGCCCCCGTTGAGAAACACTACTTTAGCGTGAGGGTCTAAAGAGGGCCTGTGCCAGCTCTGGGGCTTTACTAAGGTCCATCACAAGTCATTTTCATAGGTCGCTTCACCTTGAGTTTCTGTTTATGCTTTTAGTTTGACTTAGTTAATTATTTGTTAATTCTAAAAGACATTCCTCTTTTGTATTTTAGCAAACCTGGAGATGAACGAAAGCTCACGCTGGACTGAAGAGGAGATGGAGACTGCAAAGAAAGGTCAGTCATGTTGTGTGTTTGTGCATTTTGTCACTACTGTGTTTATTGAATAGACAACATGCCCACTGGATGGAGCCATTTGCGCACATACAATTAAGTTATAAAAGGTCATAATGGGCTTTCTGTTTGTCTTCATAGGATGTTGACAGTTAGGATTTCCCTGTGTCAAATTAACTAGATATAACTCTGCCTGATAAGACCTGCAACACTCAGCCTAGCAACTCCACAAACATTTACATGAGCATTAAATCACACGCTGTGCCCTTGGCCTCATTTCACACACATGCACTCAGTGATACACATAATAATGTGTCTAAATGTGGGTGCTGTGTCTTTATATGACAGCAGGTCGTTCAGATCGGCTGCTTTCAGAAATGTGTCATTTACTTATGGTTTCCTAACAAAAGCTTCGTTACTGGACCTTGAAACGTCTTCATGAGGGATTGTATTTGAGGAAAAAGGACAGAAAGCTTAAGTAAAGAGCAAAGGTCTAATCTTCTCTCTTGTTCGTGTTTGGACTGTAATGTAGACTGTTAGTGTGCTAAACGGGCGCTCCGCTGACCTACTTCAGACGAGCTACTTCCACGTCACTCTGTTAACGGCTCTGTGTTTCTCTGGCATCGGCACATATCTGATCCATCGGGGCGCCTGCCTTACGCTGCTCTGGCTTACAGGATCTGTAACTTAATAACACTTCATTAATGATAAAGTTCCCTGAGCCAAATCATTTTTTGTTGTTTACAATCACCAGAACTTGCCTCCTTGCCAACAAGTATTTATTCATGTCATGTAGAATCTGAATCTGATTTAGATTTTATAAATCTTCACATTTATTTTAAAGAGTGCTCTTCTATCTGTCCTTTGTTTATATACATTTAAATGTTTTAATGAAATAACCCTATTAATTATTTAAAATAAATAAACATAATTTGATTAATTTACTGATTTATTCCTTCATGTATGTATTTATTACTTTATTTATTATATATTTAAATGACTGTGCATTAACCATTTTTATTCATTTATTGAGTTCATTGAGTTCTCTTTCATGCTTGAATAGACAAAAACACCCACCAAAATTCCTGCTTTGTCGAGTATCCTCATAAGCACGGTCGTAAATGAGTTAAAAAGTGTTGTATGAACGCAAAGAGTTGTGAGAAAATAAGATGTGCGTCAGGTCTTAAACGGATAGTTCACCCAAAAAATTTTAATTAGCCCATGATTTACTCACCATCAAGTCATCCTATGTGTATATGACATTCTTCTTTCAGACGAATACAATCAAAGTTATATTAAAAAATGTCCCGGCTCTTCCAAGCTTTATAATGGAAGTGAATGGCTTGGTTTCTGTTTTCAAGTCCATAAAAGTGCATGTATCCATCATAAAAGTGCTCCACACGGCTCCGAGAGGTTAATAAAGGTGAATCGATGTGTCTGTGTAATCTCTAACTTCTGCTAACTGTTGTACGCACGTTCACGAGAGACTGGCATTCCAGCGTATGACGTAGGACACTCCGGTGAGAATATGCTAGTTCTTGCGAGAACCAAGTTTTGTTTTGCTCTATCCTCTTTGCTTCCGCGTTCGTCACCGGAACTTTCACTACGCCTACGTTATACGCTGGAGCGCCAGTCTCTCGAGAACGCTTGTACAACAGTGAACTTTGGGTGAACTATCCCTTTAAAGTGACAGCAGCCTATTAAACATAAAGCTGTCTGTGATTAATGTTAATCAAAGAACAAAAGACAGAGAAAATCACTCACTGCTCTTAACTGAATAATATTTGTAGTTTTAATAAGTATTAATCTGTATTTAATATATAATTTCTGCAGTGAAGACTGTGAAGTGTTTGATAACTTTATTTAGTTTCTGTATATTTCCTTCCTGTTAGACTTTCATGAAAATCTTGTTATATTTTTTAAAGCCTATTAAATGTTAAAATCGAAAGCTTTCAATTATACTGTAATGCTGAATGGCTATAATTAATGGCTAAAATTGAGAAACAAATCCATGTTATAGAGATATCAGTATTGCTATCTGTGATACTGGCCTTCAATTATAGTGCTTAGTAAAAAGATGCCATTAAACAAATATTTAAATTATACTGTCTTTATGTTGTTTCTACATTATTTGGAGATTATATGTAAAAGTATTACAGCATAAAAATATATTAAAAACTTTAATGTTAGGTGTGATTAATTACAGAAAAATATGCGATTAATTAGTTAATTTTTATAATCGATTGGACAGCACTAGTGTGTATTTATTCTTTTATATATTTGAATAAATTATTTTATAAATGATTATGGTGTAAGAACCCTATTTTTATTGACTTATTCATAGTGTTCCTCTTTAATAGTCAACTAAACGTTAGTCTATAAGAAGAGGCTTACTCAACTAAGCTTTTATTAGTCCGTTAGTCGCAGGAAAAAAAAAAACTCCACAGTATGTAGTAACGTCACACAGTCGACGTGACAGTTAACTCAGTCTCTTGTGGTATTCACCTGTTTTAAATTGACCTCAAATATGGCATATTACAGTATTTGAAACATGTAAGTATAAAGCTGACCGCTCTAACGTTAAACTAGATAATGTGTGCTATTATTAGGCGTATATCCACGTGTTTGTGGATAGTGTGTGGAAGCTAAAGTATAGTTTTACTGCTTCACTGCATGGAGGTGCCGGCGTGATCACTTGCATTTTTTTCAACTTGAAATACTTTGTCATTTTTGGTCATACAGATAATGACCAAAAACGTAAAGGGTCTACTTTTATTTTTGTACACTCACAATAGCAACAAAACGTGCCTTTGTAAAATAAAGCAAATAGGATGCGCTTCTGCCTTCTCTCCTGAACTGCACCGAGTCACATACATGAACCGAAACTCAGCGTATACTTGCCTTACAGACTTGAAGTATATCTACAAAAGCTTGAAATGTCTTTTAAACTAAACAATTCGAATCGAAAACAAATACTCGCTAATTATGTAATCCATAGGAAAGGTGCATTTCTCTCTAAAGGCGCATCCACTATAATGCTATAGGCATATCCACCCCACCCCAGTTATTAACTTAATATAAATGTGAAATTAGTCGACTAATGGCTTAAACAAACAACTATTAGTCGACTAGAAAAATCTTTAGTCAGGGGCAGCCCTACTTATTCATTTATATATTAATTAATTTATATGTATTTATTTATTTATTCATTCATTAATTTTTCCTAACTTTTTTGGATTATTATTATACATCGATTCATTGCGTCTCTCATTAACAAAGCAAAAGCCTAGGCCGCAGTCTTTCCCACCAGCGTGCTACTGTTATTAACCTCAGTGTACCCGCTTTATCTAGTCTTACTATAACTCTGTCCCCAAATATCCTGCCACCCCTCATCCCTTAACCCTTTTAATGCCAGCCCGATACCCCCGTCCGTCCTTTATACATTTACATTTATGCAATTTTTTTTTTTTTTTACATTTATGCATTTTGGCAGAAGCTTTTATCCAAAGCGACTTACAGTGCACTTATTATATTTATAAAGCAGCTTACAGCTCTCTATGCTATTGTGTTTATCTGTGACCATTTTTAAAGAGAGAGAGAGAGAGAGAGAGAGAGAGAGAGAGACAACAGTAATATACAGTACTGTGCAAAAGTCTTAGGCACGTTAGTATTTTCACCCCCAAAAATGGTTAAGCCAGTTATTTATACATTTTGTAAGAGTGTGTCAGTAGGTAATATCAGTTTACATTTTCAAACATTAATTTAGCCATTATTTGTAATAATCCGTTCCAGTGAGATTTTTGTATGCAGAAGGAGTCTGACAACATATGATCCACACAGAGATCTGATCTCACCATCATCGAGTCCATCTGGGATTACATGAAGAAACAGATAAAACTGAGACTAAATCCAGAAGAACTGTGGCAGCGTCTCCAAGACGCTTGAAGAAACCTTCCTGCAAAGCTACAGTACTTAGACACTTGTGTAAAAATGCTGTAAAGTCAGGAAGCTTTCAAAAATAATGTCATAAGTAGACTGTTAATTTTTTTGGTCAATTAACTTCTATTAACTAAATCAAATCAGTGTTTGTGTGACCACCCTTTGCGTTGAAAACAGCTTTTGTTTTGGGACACTTGCTCATAGTTTTTTAGGGAGCTTTGCAGGAAGGTTTCTTCAAGCGTCTTGGAGACGCTGCCACAGTTCTTCTGGATTTAGTCTCAGTTTTTTCTGTTTCTTCATGTAATCCCAGACGGACTCGATGATGGAAGAGATCATCATCGTGTGGATCATACCTCTGTTGTCAGACTCCTTCTGCACACAAAAATCTCACTGGAATGGATTATTACAATTAATGGCAAAATTAATGTTTGAAAATGTAAACTGATATAACCTACAGACACACTATTACAAAAGTTATAAATAACTGGCTTAAAACCATTTTTGGGGGTGAAAATACTAACGTGCCTAAGACTTTTGCACAGTACTGTATGTTAATGGCACCTGGCTGTCTCGCTGCATTCCTGCAGAGAGAGAGCTGCTCTGCTCTGTGACTAATGTGCGCTGGCACTTTGAATGGCAGGGTGGCCTCGCTTGTGTGCACGTCTCTGAGTAAATGAGGGGAAGTGAGTGTATGTGGTTGTGGGGGCACTTCATGGCAGGATAGAGGCCTATGTAACATATAACCCAGAGCTACTGCACACAGCCCTCCTCATGTGTCTTTTTTAGATGCTTTTCTTTAGAGACTGTATCTGCAGACTGATGTGTGTACTGTGTATGGATATGAACATAATCTTAGATCTATTGAATGCTGGTAAATGTGTGACATTGTACCAGAGTTTTTTTTAGTACTTGCAGTTTTGGGAGGAACAGCTGCATTTAAATCAATAGGAGTGTGTCACTCCTGTAAATAATTGAAGTCAGTGTGAACAGAACAAAAGAGGAGTGACAACTGAATTTAGCTGCAGTGTATGTATTTTTTTATGTCTTTTTGTTATTCTTTCTTTCTTCTCCTATTTTTTTATCTGTTTGTATGTCCCTCCCTTTCTCTCTCTGTCTTTATTCCTGTGTGTCTTATGCTAGGTTTTTATCCATCTGTATTTTAGTTAGTTTTTCTTTGTCTCCCATTCTATTTTTCTGCCTTTCTGTATCTGTCTCTCTCTCTGTGTGTCTATGTATCTTTAAAAACGGCTGACATGAATGTTTAGCACTCTTATGGAAATATGATAATATTTTGTAATTATAGTTTAAATCTGATTAATTTAAAAAAAAAATTGTTATAAATCAACATCTCAGGAAAATGTTATGGGGTTTCTAATCAAAATATGACTTTCTGTTACAAAACAGGGCATTGATTTCACAAATGTCCACTGTAGTAGACGCCAGGACTTAAATCATGTTTATCAGGCATTTTGGTGATTAAGTGAATAGGGAAAGAAATTACATATCAATATTCCTATGAAATATTAGATATTATTATGAAAATGTTGCCAATTATTACACTTCTATTTTCATTACGTTGCATTACTTTAAAGTAAAATGGTATATCAATGCATTTTATATCTAGTTCAGAATCATTATTAAACAAAGTTTGTCTTAAAAAAATCATGAAACTTACAAATTGATTGGTGAATTAAAAATAAATCCTATTGTTTTTGCCTATGCATGCAATTTCTTGTCATTTTTATTTTTTAAACAGCTGAGTACTTGTGTCAACTACAGAGGACATATAACTTATGAATAAAATATAATTTAAAAAAAAATATATATATATACAGTGAGGAAAATAAGTATTTGAACACCCTGCTATTTTGCAAGTTCTCCCACTTGGAAATCATGGAGGGGTCTGAAATTGTCATCATAGGTGCATGTCCACTGTGAGAGACATAATCTAAAAAAAAAAAAAAAAAAATCCAGAAATCACAATATATGATTTTTTGTAACTATTTATTTGTATGATACAGCTGCAAATAAATATTTGAACACCTGTCTATCAGCTAGAATTCTGACCCTCAAAGACCTGTTAGTCTGCCTTTAAAATGTCAACCTCCACTCCATTTATTATCCTAAATTAGATGCACCTGTTTGAGGTCGTTAGCTGCATAAAGACACCTGTCCAACCCATACAATCAGTAAGAATCCAACTACTAACATGGCCAAGACCAAAGAGCTGTCCAAAGACACTAGAGACAAAATTGTACACCTCCACAAGACTGGAAAGGGCTACGGGGAAATTGCCAAGCAGCTTGGTGAAAAAAGGTCCACTGTTGGAGCAATCATTAGAAAATGGAAGAAGCTAAACATGACTGTCAATCTCCCTCGGACTGGGGCTCCATGCAAGATCTCACCTCGTGGGGTCTCGATCCTAAGAAAGGTGAGAAATCAGCCCAGAACTACACTGGAGGAGCTTGTCAATGACCTGAAAAGAGCTGGGACCACTGTTTCCAAGGTTACTGTTGGTAATACACTAAGACGTCATGGTTTGAAATCATGCATGGCACGGAAGGTTCCCCTGCTTAAACCAGCACATGTCAAGGCCCGTCTTAAGTTTGCCAATGACCATTTGGATGATCCAGAGGAGACATGGGAGAAAGTCATGTGGTCAGATGAGACCAAAATATAACTTTTTGGTCATAATTCCACTAAACGTGTTTGGAGGAAGAAGAAGGATGAGTACCATCCCAAGAACACCATCCCTACTGTGAAGCATGGGGGTGGTAGCATCATGCTTTGGGGGTGTTTTTCTGCACATGGGACAGGGCGACTGCACTGTATTAAGGAGAGGATGACCAGGTCCATGTATTGCGAGATTTTGGGGAACAACCTCCTTCCCTCAGTTAGAGCATTGAAGATGGGTCGAGGCTGGGTCTTCCAACATGACAATGACCCGAAGCACACAGCCAGGATAACCAAGGAGTGGCTCTGTAAGAAGCATATCAAGGTTCTGGCGTGGCCTGTCTCCAGACCTAAACCCAATAGAGAATCTTTGAAGGGAGCTCAAACTCCGTATTTCTCAGCGACAGGCCAGAAACCTGACTGATCTAGGGAAGATCTGTGTGGAGGAGTGGCCCAAAATCCCTCCTGCAGTGTGTGCAAACCTGGTGAAAAACTACAGAAAACGTTTGACCTCTGTAATTGCAAACAAAGGCTACTGTACCAAATATTAACATTGATTTTCTCAGGTGTTCAAATACTTATTTGCAGCTGTATCATACAAATAAATAGTAAAAAAAAATCATACATTGTGATTTCTGGATTTCTTTTTTTTTTTTAGATTATGTCTCTCACGGTGGACATGCACCTACGATGACAATTTCAGACCCCTCCATGATTTCCAAGTGGGAGAACTTGCAAAATAGCAGGGTGTTCAAATACTTATTTTCCTCACTGTATATATATATATATATATATATATATATATATATATATATATATATATATATATATATATATATATATATATATATATATATATATATATATATGTCTGCCTTTTTGTCTTTCTGTCTTTCCCTCTGTCTTCATTTCAGTTTTTTTTATGTTTGTCTTTCTTTTTATCTGTTTGTCTCTGTCTTTCTGTCTTTCAGTTTCTTTCTGTAGCTTTGAGTGAGTGGTTAGATTCGGTTGTTGTAGTGCAGAGAGAAAGGAAGTGGCTGAATTGTGGGTTGGCACGAAGTAGAGGATTTGGCAAGCCTCGCTGTTTCTCTCTCTCACACTGTTGTTAAGGACTGTGTGTAGAGGTCACATTGAAGAAGAAAAGCAGGTCAGTTAGGAGGAATTGCTTTCCCTCTGCTTTCTCGTGATATCAACATCAAACCTCTCACATCACTCTCCCTTTCTCTTTGTTTCTGCCACAATCTCTTGCTCTTATTGTCTGTTTGCTTTAGTGTTTGAGCGTAGATGCGTTTTGGCGCAGATAATATGCATTAGAGAGCGTAGAAGAGACAGAATGATAGAAGAGATCAGATGAGGTTGTGGAGGGAAGGGAGGGAGGGTGGGTGGGAGGGAGAGAGGACGGGCATTAGGGAGGTGGAGTCACTGCATCTCAGCTTCACTTTGCTGTTAAAGTCCAGCCAAGCGGCAGCCAGTGAAGAGGAGTGGAAAAAAACTGTGGCCTTGAGACAGAAAGAGAGAGAGAGAGGGCTGGCGAGAAAGCATGTGAGTTTGATAAATAGAGAGAGAGAGAGAGAGAGAGAGAGAGAGAGAGAGAGAGAGAGAGAGAGAGAGAGAGAGAGAGTGAATGAGGAAAAAGAGAAGGGCTGCTGCGTTTAGAGCGAGTCAGAGAAACGACAGCACAACTATCAGAGGAGGAATGGGGAGCTCATTTCCCTCCCAAACACCACTCCCTTTTTCTCTCTCCTAATTCTTGCTCTTCCTCACGCTGTGCTGGAGCTCCAAGAGCCTCTGCTGTTCATTTCTATGGAGATCATGTGGGCGAAGATGAAAAGACAGATGGAGTGATAGAGAAGAGTGGACCAGTGGGCCGCATATTTTCTTTATGCAACTCCCTGATTGGACGATCCACAGTGGGCCAGTGCTGAGGATTTTGATTGGATGCAGCATTGGCACATGCTCTTGAATTACCAAAGCTGATTGGACAGCATCGCTTTATTGGAGTATTCTTACATTTGAAGGTCTGGATTGTGTAGTGAACAAAATGCACTATTTTGAAGTCGAAGATGGATGAAAACTACATTTCAGGAAGTTGATTGGGCTTTCACTGGATTTATCTGCAACTTTGCCATTTGCTGGATTGGGCAATAATGGAGTTTCCTTGACTTTTGACCTGCTATGTAGAAGTACTTCTGGGTGATTGTGTGTGTAAGAATTGCTAAGCAGGCTTTATTTAAGCAGTCTTTGCACAGCAGTGTCAGTGGGTGTTTGTCATGTTACATAGATTAGGATGTGCGTGCGTTTCTGACGACTGGAAGTTTGAGGAATAAACAGAGACAGAAACAAGGATCAGAGATGGTGAGGATAACAAATCAGACTTCAAAAGATTTCTTGCTTGTTTGTATGTCACCAAGGGCATTTTTTATTGAGCTCAATGCACTTACACTCTTCATTTTATCTCTCCATCTCATTTTCTCTCTCTCCCTGTCCAAGCTAAATTGACTGTCTTGTAGCTTTGATGTGGAGGGCAGCAGTGCTTTATTGTGGTCACTAATAGCGGTATAAATCAAAGCAACTATTTAGACTGGACAAGATAGTTTCCTAATGTGAAGCTAACCAGCACACTACGACTTGGCTGATGCCTGCTGAGCGTTAGCGTGGTGTTAAATGATTGAGAACAGTTCATGTCAGGCTGCTGCCCCACTTTCCTTCTTCAGACGGCAAGCGGCAGCACATGATCTTTGACCTTTTATTGAGGTTTTCCTTAATGACAACGCAAGGCTGGGCGGATGGGAACGCTTGAGGCTTCTGAAACTGGCACACAAGGATCTTGTTTGTTAGTGTTGAAAGATATTGTCTGTTAGGCAGTGTGCAATATAAATCTTATATAAACTGTAATGGCCTTGGTGCTGCCCTATTTTGAGGGAATGAGACTTAGTGGGACACCAAGTAGGGAAAAAATATGTGAGACCTACCAACCCTCTATGCACACCTTGGCATAGAATCATTTTTCTATAGAAATACATTTTTTTTAGTTTACTCGCCAGACTGATATAGCTACTATTTTATACATAATAATTATACACAGTACACACACACATATTATATATGTAAACATGAACTTTTATTTTGCCGGTGATTAATCGCAATTGATTATTTGGTTGTTTGACAGCACTAATACATATAATACCCAATCAAGCATTATATTATGTTATGATGATTATCAAGCACTATTTAATGACATAACATTAGTAATTAGAATTCAAACTTAATCATGTAGTTATGTATGAATGCATATGTGTCGTTTTAACTGAACTTAGGACTGGTGGTGGTTCTCATTCTGTGGTTCTGTAAAGAAAATAGATAATTATTAAAGATAATAATACTACTACTAATTATACTATTAATAACAATATACAACACTCTAAGAAATGATTATCTGATGGGTTCATGAATATTAATCACATTGTCAGCGTTCCCTCAATCTGATTTGCGGAAATCAAAACAGGAACAGTAATAGATGAACACCAGCCAATGAGATTGCAGCCATTTTTGCACTTTAGTCCCACCCACTACCGGATAAACCAGCATATCTTCAGCTTGTTCTTAAAAGCAGAATATTTCCAAATTAACTTTATTATTTTGACAGGAAAATACAACAAAGAATATCGTATACATGTAGCGTGTTGGTTCTGCGTGGTATTTAAGACACTCTCTCTCTGCGTGTGTGCGCGTGTGCGCGCGTGTGTGTGTGTGTGTGTGAGAGAGAGAGAGAGAGAGAGAGAGAGAAACAGCGCTCTCAGCAAAGCGAGTTTAAAAAGGCGAGTTGTGCGCCTTCACATTGGAGTTTACGGTGCGTCAAATACAGGTACACTGCGCATCCATTTGATCTGAACTGAAATAGACAGATCGCTTGATGGAGAGTGAAAGCGAGTGAAAATATATCTATGCTAAACTTATTCTTAGCCTCTTACACACACTGGCGAGTAAAATCTAAGTATTTATTAGCCAATGACTAATGATAGATATTAAGTCGCCCAGAGTGAAGATTTACTGCATATGCAAGTGATTTACTCGCATTGTAGAGGGTTGCCTACACATACACTACTGTTCAATAGCTTTTTTAAATGTTTTTGAAAGAAGTTTCTTATGATAACTTTGGCTGTATTTATTTGAATAGTCAGAATTTTATTTTTGAATATGTTTTAAAATGTATTCCTGTAATGGCAAAGCTGAATTTTCAGCAGCCATTACTCCAGTCTTCAGTGTCAGCTGACCCTTCAGAAATCATTGTAATATGTTGCTTTTATGCTCAAGAAATATTTCCTATTTTTTAAATAGAAATCTTTTGTAACATTATGAATGTCACTTTACTGTCACTTTAGATCAATTTAATGCATATTTGCATAATAAAAGTATTAATCTCTTGGGAAAAAAATATATTTGATCAGTCTTTTGAACTGAAGGTTAATTGCTGAATTAGTTTTACACCGTTTTACTCAATTCACAAAATAGGAAACAGTATACAATGTATACTGGTCTCCCATACCAGGTCTCATTCCCCTTTTTTCTCCTCTTCTTTTCTTGTTCTATGTATCAATAAAAGTGAGAAAGTTTTAGTTGTATCATGCAGACATGGTCTCTCATGCATAGAAATAACTAAGATGATAGTGTTTTAGCATTAGTAAAGTCAGAATGTTCCTTCTCTTACTTTCACTCCATAGGTCTGCTCCAGTATGGCCGAAACTGGTCCGCCATTGCCAAGATGGTGGGCTCCAAAACTGTCTCCCAGTGCAAGAACTTCTACTTCAACTACAAGAAGAGACAGAAACTGGATGAGATTCTGCAACAGCATAAAATAAAATCAGTCAGTTCCTTTTACAGACACGTTTCTTAGAGAGTGTGGGATTAATTATTTATAATTGTCAGTGGTATTGGTTTCATGTTGTTGTTGTTGTTTTTTGCAGGAGAGAGAGCGTAAAGCCAGGCGTAAAGGTAAAACTCTTCAGAACGAGGAGGCCAGCGCTCCATCTGCCGCAGAGGAAGAGGAGATGGAGGGATCGGGAGTCAGCGGCAATGAAGAAGAGGCTCAGGAGGATGGAGAGGGTACGTACACGCACACAAACAAACACTTGACTCACACAGCCACAACGTAATGCAGTAACTTTTACAAAGATGAATTTCCATTCAAACACAGTCATTTGTTGCACATTACTCTTTGACTGTGTAATGGAAGTAATGAAACTCATTGTTAACATCTGAGAAACAAATTAGCAGTTTGGTAATTGTTATCAAACATAGCTATGAAACGAGTCACATTGAAACCAAACACCTCTGAGGTTTTGCGGTTGCCAGGAAGTCCCACAGCAGCTAGAATCAAACAGCAGAGTGCTTTTCTCAGAATATCAGGAACACGTGACCGAGACTCACCTATGACCTCACCCCTGAAAGAACCCTGACCTACTTTTGTCAAGTTCTGAGAAAGAGGCGACACTCTGCGCAAACAAGAATTGCTTTTCCAGGAGAGCTGCATTTTGTGAAATGACTAGAGGTGTAGTTAACACTGTCTGAGTGTCAAAGTGTGTGTCATGCTGTGGATGTAGTTTTGGAGCTGTACTTCCACAAGTCCATCATGCAGCTATGAAATGTGCGCTTTGTGCTGTGTATTTGGCAATCAGGTGTGGCTTGCCGATAAATGGCTTTCGTAAGCTTTCATAAAGCCACATTTATCAGTTCAAAGCTTGTGAAAGATGGCCAGCAAGGGAAGTGCTTATTATGTTATGGTTATTGTGTAATTACATCCAGCTGGGAGAGCACACTCAACGGCTGGGGTTTGTTATGCCAGTGGGAAAATGAAGCTTATCATAATCCCCTGCTGTGTATTTACAAGTTATGTTTACTTTTTGATTTGACAAAGGACATGTTAGATTTAGATAAGAGTGATTCTTTCGTTTAGGAGCTTTTGTGCCCTAGGATAATTTGTTTTTAAAAGCAATCATTCCGTTATAAAAGATACGTTATATTAACTAGTGCTTCTTTATTGTGTCTGTTTAATGACTTTTTTTATTTTTAAAGAGTAGTCAGTATTTTGTATTTCAGTATTACTTATCCTTAAACTCATATTTTCTTTTGGAAGTGGTATTCGGTATTTATATGTTCAAGTCATATACGTATGTACAATAGATTTTCCGCAGAATAGATACATGATACCAGCTGTGCTTTCTTGCTCTCTCATCTCTCCGGCAGCGAGTGACACACAAACCCGCCTCACTCACTCGTTTCATTTGATCCAGATGAACATTGTTGCTGTTACAGGGCTTGCATTTTGGAGTGGGATTGCGCGTAATTTTACTCATTCCCACAGATTTTATGCTAACACCCAGAGTGTGCCTAATATATAGCCTAATATACCTTCTGCCAAATTATGAGATGAGATATTAAAGGTCCTGTTCTTCGTGTCTTTTTGAAGCTTTGATTGTGTTTACAGTGAGCAATATAACATGTGTTCATGTTTCGCGTGTAAAAAAAACAAACAGTATTTTTAACACAGTTTACTTATCTGTATACCGCTGTTTTCACTGTCCTGAAAACGGCTGATGAGTTCCTTTATTCTATGAAGTCCCTCCTTCAGAAATACGTAACGAGTTCTGATTGTGCCAGCGGTTCCCGTGTTGTGATTTGACAGCAGCTTAGCGAACGTAGCACGGTCCTGTGTTGTGATTCGACAGCAGCTTAGCGCACGTGGTCACGCCTCTTAACGGGAGATATATGCGCGCTAAATGATCTCTACAGCGTCCCTGGGAAAGCCAAACAAATGTGATTTGACTCCGGGATGAAAATAACAGCGTCTCGACTAGGGATGTTAACCGATGACCGTTTGACCGATGGTTGACCGTATCAACGTTAACCGATCAAAGTTGTCGGTGTCGGTAAAAAAAAAAAAAAGTGATCTCTAAATTAGGCTATTATAGACAGTGGACTAAACGCTACTACAGTTAGCCATCTCATTCCAAAATCTTTTTGTGTGAAGTGAACAAATCCCTCACACTCAATTTATCATAACTCGCCTGTTTGTACTTAATAAACCAATAAAAACATTTGGCGCAAAGTCACAGCGTTTGGGTTTGCGCGCTCACAAGGTTTGCAAAAAGTAAACAGGCTAAATAAAACACTCGAGGTTAGACGGCAGTATGAAGCGTGCAAAGAAAAGTAGTGTGTGGGACCATTTCACCAAAAAGAACGACACAGATGTAAGTTGCAACTTGTGTGATACAGTGCTTAAATACAGTAGTAGCACATCATCTAAATATATTACATCTACATTTCAGTGGTAACACATAAGGTGTTGATCATCATCTTTCTTTATTATTGTTAGCACTACCTCGAACTAAAGCGGCGTCTCTTCGGAGCTGTCATTATCTTAAATGAGTCGCGGCAATGTTTCAAATGAGCTTCTAACGCTAGACAATTGCCTTTATTTTCAACGCGATCACCTTGTGCCCAAACCATTTCGAAACTAAGGAGCCATTTGTTGATTACAAACAAGCTCCTCAGCGCCGCGTTTGCGGGACTCATGTTTCGCGCTGTAGGGGATTTAAAAAAATTGACGTGAGTGGAAGGCAGGCGGCGGCGCCTGGACAGTGTGCGTGTGTGTGTGTGTGAGAGCGGGAGGCAGAGCGGCAGAGAGATGTGACAGAGTTGCGAAATTGCAGGCGCGGCTCGCGAGTTGCGGCTGTTATTTCAAATAGCGCAGCATATTTTTTTAACTAATCGGTTAACCGGTTTCAACCGGCTAATGAAGCTCGGTGGTCGGTCAAGAAAATGTTTAGTTTTCGCCATCCCTAGTCTCGACGACATGGCGACAAACACAGTCAAACGCAACACTTCCTTTTCCCCACGCGACACGTCCTCTTCTCCATGTGGGACAGCAACAAGACCACGCCCCCTTTTTTTCACGTAGTCTTGTGGGCGGAGGTTAGTCTGTTCTACTGTTCTACTGACGTCATTTATGTAGGAAGTACCAGGATGTAGTCCAAGCCAGCCGTTCGCTGTAGGCTTTGAAAGGGAACTTCTGTTAAATAAAATATCTCACTTGGCATTGAACTTTGAGCTTTATAATTTTACAGGTATTATTTATGCTCTAACAGCAACATTACACACTAACTAAAGTTTGAACAATGGGATCACGAAGAACGGGAAAAAAAAAATTATCTTTAAAATTATCTATATGGCAGATTTTCCCATGGTATCAAAATTGTGGGCAGTGAAAATGCTGAGTGGCTACTAACTTTGGAAAACCACTAGCCACAGTTGCTGGTGAGCAAAAAAGTTAATGTCAAGCTCTGTATGTATGTGTATACTATTTTGTGCTTTGATCAAATAATGCAGCGTTAGTGAGCATAAGAGACTTTCAGCATAAAACATAAAAAAATCTTACCTACCCAAAACATTTGAAAGGTAGTGTATTTAACCAAAAAGGTTGATCAAGCCCATAATCCGATCTTTATTCCAGGACATGGGGAAATGCTTTAAAGGGTTAGTTCACCCAAAATTGAAAATTCTGTCAGTAATTACTCACCCTCATGTTGTTCCAACCATGTAAGACCTTCGTTCATCTTCGGAACATAATTTAGTATATTTTTGATGAAATCTGAGAGCTGTCTCACTCCTCCATAGGCTTTCAGAGGGACTGGAACTTGATGGCCCAGAATAGTAAGTAAAAACGTCATTTAAGGAGTCCAAATGACTACAGTGGCTCTGTATTAAGTCTATCATGCGACGAAAATACTTTTTGAGCGGAAAAACAACAAAAATAACGACTTTATCCCACTATTATTGTTCAATTTGAGCCTCTGACGAGAGTTCGCGGGAGTGCCACGACGCATGCGCGAGAACTCGCGCATGCGTCGTGGCACTCCCGCGAACTCTCGACAGAGAGTATATAGTTCGCGGGAGTGCCACGACGCATGCGCGAGAACTTGCGCATGCGTCGTGGCACTCCCGCAAACTCTCGTCAGAGAGTATATAGTGGGATAAATAATGGGATAAAGTCGTTATTTTTGTTGTTTTTCCGCTCAAAAAGTATTTTCGTCGCATGATAGACTTAATACAGCGCCACTGTAGTCATTTGGACTCCTTAAATGACGTTTTTACTTACTATTCTGGGCCATCAAGTTCCAGTCCCTCTGAAAGCCTATGGAGGAGTGAGACAGCTCTCAGATTTCATCAAAAATATACTAAATTATGTTCCGAAGATGAACGAAGGTCTTACATGGTTGGAACAACATGAGGGTGAGTAATTACTGACAGAATTTTCAATTTTGGGTGAACTAACCCTTTAATATGGATAAAACAACTGAAACAACTTTCAAGTAGTCAGAAGTGCCACTAATCACCCATAAAAACAGCTTTACCAAGCAAACCACACTCAACAGATCAGCTGCCATCCATGTCCTGCCCTCTTACAACGCTTCCATCACCTTTTTTTTTCAGGTGGGGCCAATAACAGCTCAGACACTGAGAGCCTCCCTTCCCCACGCTCTTCCGATGACAGTAAGGTCAAAGAAGAGGGCTCGTCACGGCCCAAAACTGCACCCAACACTACTTCCTCCTCATCATCCTCCACGGACAAGGACATGGCAGCTGTGGAGATAGGGCTGGATGAGAAGCCAAAAGTGGAGAGGGGTGAAGGGGAGCAGGGAGGAGTAAAGCAGGAAGTGAAGACTGAACCAGGGGAGGGTGGTAAGGAGGTGGCAGGAGAGGATAAGAAGCCTCCTGCCCTAGAGGTGGAGGAAGGCAAGAAAGAGGTCAAGAAGAAAGAGCACGGAGGAAAGAGTGGAGCTCACGACAGCGACTCCAGTGCCACATGCAGCGCTGATGAGGTGGAGGAGACCGAAAGCTCAGACAAGAACAGGTGAGCATGTGCATGTGTGTGTATGACAGTGAGAGTTGATTGGTTTCTTGGGTGGGGTCTGGTGTGTTTTGTGGTTAAGGATGCTGGGATTGTTGATTTGTCCTGTAGGACTCTATTTTTTTCCATGACAGCAAACACTGTATATGTTGGCCGAGTCAGGGGAAACATTACCCTGTGAGCTTGCCAAACATAACAGAGCGAGAAGTGTGTGTGTGTCTGTCTGGCTATCTTTTGTGTATTTTGCATTTTACATTTCCATACGATTGCATGTGGAAAGTCTATGTTTGTTTATGTGTGGTGGAATGATGATTAAGTGTGTGTGTTTGTGGTTTTGTGGCATTAATGGGCTGTTTACAAAGACAGTAAATAAGAGAAAATGAAGCTCTGACCATATTAAGCAATACCACTTCTCTGCTCTTCTCACTCTCAACACAATGACGTCTCCTAGACCGAGTTTGTTGAGTTTCGCCCATGATGGAGTGATTTCTTCTGCAGTTCAGAAACCACTGGACCTCAAACAGCTCAAGCAGAGAGCGGCCGCCATACCTCCCATAGTGAGTATGCCAGCATTCATCTGCTTTACTCCTGCCGTTATTCATGTTCAGTCAATTGTGGTTTGAATTTTATGAGGTTTTTGTTAACAACTGCCATATCTGGCCAGATTGCACAGATTAGCATCATCTCTCCATGTTGCCATGGTTACCAAGGCTGTTTTTATCCCCATGAGATGCTGGTTTTCCACCTCTGCTCTTAGCTATTTAGACACTCATGATGAGCTAACAGCAGGCTGAACGGAGTGAGCTCTGGCGAGAGCGGTGTGGAAACTGATATGCGCTTTTTTTAAGAAGACCTTGTATTTTCCCTCTCTTCTTTATTAGTCAGGTTTTTTTTTTTAAAAGGGACATATTTTTCCCATGAGCCCTACATGGTTTAAATTTGTTTTGTTGTTGCTGTCCATTTAAGATTGCATGTCAGTTACCTCTGTTATAATTGACTAGCAGTTTTTTTTATATGCGAGCACAACCCACTCTGTTACTGAAATCAGTGATTTGGACATGCGTGGTTATTAGGGGTATGCAATATGTATGGTTAACATTAATATCATAATTGTTTTAACAATGTGTGAGCTCACATTATCGAGAATGTCGCTCACTTTGCCAAAACAAAGTCATGCTCTGTGTAGCCACTCTTAATGTATAATGATTTGCTAAACCTTGATATTGAATTTTTTTTTGTGTGATTTAGCCCATTATAATTTTTTGCCTTGTAATTATATCGTTTGGTTAGGGTTAGCTAGCCCTCACCCATGATTGCAAATGAGATACTGAATTTATACAACAGTTCAATATACAAGTTAATATCGTGAGTTACATTTTTAGATGCATTATTGCGTATTGTCTATTTTGCCAACGAAAATAGTTCCAAACAAAGCCACAGCAGAATCATTACACGTCTATTACTGAATTAATTACTTTTTTTATTTATGATTCATCACCCATTTATAAAGACAATCACCTGCTTCGTTTTCCTGAATTAATCAGCCGTTTGAATGAATCGGTTGAATAAATGACTCAATGAGTCATCCTTTAAGACAGTGACCTACTGGTTCGTCCCTGGATTTTTTTCGTTGTCTAGCGATCATTTTAATGTGCTTATAGTTGTGATGTTGCGAACAGGGCTTTTTTCTTAATGACGTCAGACAACTGTTAATTATGTTTTTCATGATGTGGTAGATTAGAAACATGCACATGTCTTGTGTAATGGTTTAAGCATAAAATAAGCATTTTGTATCTCTGTGTGTAGATGCCAGAGGTGTCAATAGCAGGACGCGATAACCGGCCTGTGTTGCTAGGGAAGCAGCAGGCTATGCCCCATGCTCTTGCGTTGTACCAGCAGCAGATCACCATGGCTCATGAATCCTCCCAAGAGGCCAAACAGCAGCAGCCACAGCCAACCAAATCTCAGCATTATCCAGGGGGCGGGGACTCCAGCAGCCCACGGGTCAGGACTCGCAGCCCTGGTGTCTCTGACAGAGAGAGAGAGGGTAAGCTGCTCTCTGTTCCTTATCCCACATTATCCTTTCATCTGTTCCTTCAGTCCGTTTCCCTCCTCAGCTTTCTCAACCACCATCGTTTTCCTCAGTTGTGTCTACCCCATCAGTTACGCAAGTTATGATGATGTGTGTGTCTGCACATGTGAGTGGTAGGGTTGTTGAATTTGAGTGCTGTGAAGAATGTTGGTTGTTATTTGGGCTGGGTAAGAAATATTGATTTCTCGATTTTAATCGATTCTCATTTTTACAAAATGATATCGATTCTTAAATCCCAAGAATCGATTAGTCATCCTGTTTTCAGTTGATGAATGAAACATTGTAGAGCCCCTCCCATTAGGGGTGTGAACCGACACTGGTCTAACGGTTCGGTTCGATTACGATTATCATGCCATCGATTCGGTTCAATTCAATATCACGATGCATCACAATGCATTGATGATGCACTGCATCCTCATGTATAAATTTTTTGTCAGTCAGTTATATGAACTGAACCATTTTACCTGCTTAAAGAAAACACGCTTCTTGAATGTATCAAACAAAACTCAAATCTGGGCACAGAAGACAACACAAGCCCCTTCAGGAGGTGGTGTGGGCCGCATTACAGTCAAAACTAAAGTCTAAAAGCATCTGGTTGTTGAAACCACTCCTCACTCCTAACTTACTCCTCACAACAATGCAAAAAAAACTGTGTGAGAGTGTTATGGGCTATATGACATGTTATAGCCCGATATGACAGCGCTACTGAAGCATGCATCGCCGCAGAAGAGCAGCTACATATCTCTTCATCAAGCCAGCGCACAAGCTACCGAAAGTAAAGTCGTAGATGCTCAACACAATCATATTCATTAAAAGTAAAGAGACTGAATGATCTTACCTGTTGCTGCTGTAAGACTGCATGAATTCACTCCAAGGATCGGTGGCGAAATGCGGTGAATACCGCATGCACGTTCAGTGTCTCAGCTGGAAAAATGGATTTAATTATAATATTCTTTATCTGACTCCATTTATCATAGTTGTCGAATTTAGAAGAGAATCCCAACTGGTTGTTTGGTCATTTATATTTGATAGTTAATCATACATTTAATCATTCCGTTTTAACCCTTTGTTGCAATTATACCGTTCCGTATTGGAGATAGTTAATAATTACAGATTAATTCAGAAAGGATAAAAAATGTAACTATTTATTTACAATCAAGTAAATGTAAAATGTCAATTACATAATAGACAGATATCTCTTTTAAAAGGAAACACAAATTCTAATTATGGTTACACTTAAAATAGTTTCAAATAGATGTAAACTTAAACCCTTAATTATACTCAGTAGGCCTATACCTAGAATGTTACCTGTGAGAGTGAGAGAGAGCGAGAGAAAGAAAGAAAGAGAGCTAAAGAGCAGCTCTCTCTAGAGAAAACGGAGAATCAAAAGAGGAAGAGCTACAGTTCGGATCTTCTTTTATCCTCTTCCCTGATGTCACCAAACTCAAATATGACTAATTTAAAAGCTGACCAATCAGACCAAACCGTGAGACGTTTGAAAGTAACCAATCAGACAAAACTTCTCCCACTGTACCAAAGGTGTGAAAAGCATTTGGCCGGCAAGCCATTCTTTTGTCCTTAGGAATTCCAACTGGCCCTTCTGATGGGGTTTAGGGGGTCAATTTCAAATATTTTGGTCACGACGGTGGTTGCTAACAATAAAGCAGATGATATTGTTCTATTTCAAATATCTTTGATTATTTTCCACCTTACACCACATTCTCTCCTATTGCGATCTTTGATGTAGAAATTAGCTTATGATCAATAAAAGGCAGCTCATATCTGTTGTTTTCGGTGATGTGAACTCCAATAAATCTGCATGTATCACGGGAATTGAAGATTGGATTTATATCCGTTTTGCGGAGATACATTTATGTGCCCAAGTGTAAATTAAATCGTTTTGATAAATCAGATAGCTTTGATTTACACACAGCGCATGTGTTCTCCAGGTCGTGCTTACCAGGTTGTTCATATAAGCCAAAATGTGCCCAGATGTCTGCTTTTAAAGTAGTTGGAGCATTTTAATTACTCGCACTCACGTCTCGCCTCCCTCTGCCATTGTATGCTACCACGACAGTGCACATACATGACAAATGACGTCAGAAAATAATGAGTACATTATAATCGGTTATGGTCTATTACTTAACCGATACCGTATCGTCCTCATCTGCATCGCGATGCATCGAATAAAAGATTAATTTCGACACCCCTACCTCCCATCCTATAAATTGCAATTAGCTTTGTGCTTTGTTACTGAAACAGTCTCAGATTTCAAATTACATCCATTTTATTACAAAATTCAAAAACATAAATACAGTTTTGCCGCTGTAGCGCGAGATCTCTCTGGCGCAGCTCAGCTCAAGAGAAGTGGCAGCGCGGCACAGTCGCCGGTGCCACTTCCGCTTTTCCGGTAACGCAGATCTGTTTATCATATTAGATACATTTGAGTGTGTTAAAAATGAAGTTATGACGTTACTCTGTGCATTCGCTCAGCGGCTGCCATGACATTTTTTTTTTTTTTTGCAAAATAAAACCGGAAACCGAGGGTAACACAAATATGACGCAATTGACAGGCATCTTCCTCACACGTCCCGGTTCCTTGGTTAAAATAGCAATTTTCTCACGATTTACAAATAGTTGGAAACATTTGGGATATTGAAAGTACTCAACTGAACAAAATATACAGTGAGGAAAATAAGTATTTGAACACCCTGCTATTTTGCAAGTTCTCCCACTTGGAAATCATCGAGGGGTCTGATTTGTCCTCGTAGGTGCATGTCCACTGTGAGACATAATCTAAAAAAAAAAATCCAGAAATCACAATATATGATTTTTTAACTATTTATTTGTATGATACAGCTGCAAATAAGTATTTGAACACCTGTCTATCAGCTAGAATTCTGACCCTCAAAGACCTGTTAGTCTGCCTTTAAAATGTCCACCTCCACTCCATTTATTATCCTAAATTAGATGCACCTGTTTGAGGTCGTTAGCTGCATAAAGACACCTGTCCACCCCATACAATCAGTAAGACTCCAACTACTAACATGGCCAAGACCAAAGAGCTGTCCAAAGACACTAAAGACAAAATTGTACACCTCCACAAGGTTGGAAAGGGTTACGGGGAAATTGCCAAGCAGCTTGGTGAAAAAAGGTCCACTGTTGGAGCAATCATTAGAAAATGGAAGAAGCTAAACATGACTTTCAGTCTCCCTCGGACTGGGGCTCCATGCAAGATCTCACCTCGTGGGGTCTCAATGATCCTAAGAAAGGTGAGAAATCAGCCCAGAACTACACGGGAGGAGCTGGTCAATGACCTGAAAAGAGCTGAGACCACCGTTTCCAAGGTTACTGTTGACAATACACTAAGACGTCATGGTTTGAAATCATGCATGGCACGGAAGGTTCCCCTGCTTAAACCAGCACATGTCAAGGCCCGTCTTAAGTTTGCCAATGACCATTCGGATGATCCAGAGGAGTCATGGGAGAAAGTCATGTGGTCAGATGAGACCAAAATAGAACTTTTTGGTCATAATTCCACTAAACATGTTTGGAGGAAGAAGAATGATGAGTACCATCCCAAGAACACCATCCCTACTGTGAAGCATGGGGGTGGTAGCATCATGCTTTTGGGGTGTTTTTCTGCACATGGGACAGGGCGACTGCACTGTATTAAGGAGAGGATGACCGGGGCCATGTATTGCAAGATTTTGGGGAACAACCTCCTTCCCTCAGTTAGAGCATTGAAGATGGGTCGAGGCTGGGTCTTCCAACATGACAATGACCCGAAGCACACAGCCAGGATAACCAAGGAGTGGCTCTGTAAGAAGCATATCAAGGTTCTGGCGTGGCCTAGCCAGTCTCCAGACCTAAACCCAATAGAGAATCTTTGGAGGGAGCTCAAATTCCGTGTTTCTCATCGACAGGCCAGAAACCTGACTGATCTAGGGAAGATCTGTGTGGAGGAGTGGGCCAAAATCCCTCCTGCAGTGTGTGCAAACCTGGTGAAAAACTACAGGAAACATTGGACCTCTGTAATTTCAAACAAAGGCTACTGTACCAAATATTAACAGATTTTCTCAGGTGTTCAAATACTTATTTGCTGCTGTATCATACAAATAAATAGTTAAAAAATCATATATTGTGATTATGTCTCTCACAGTGGACATGCACCTACGATGACAATTTCAGACCCCTCCTTGATTTCTAAGTGGGAGAACTTGCAAAATAGCAGGGTGTTCAAATCAGTGTTAATTTTGACAGCATATTTTGATTTAGTTTTAGTAATAGTCTTTTGACTAAAATGCCATTTAGTTTTAGTCATATTTTAGTCACCTGAATTGTTTTTAGTTTTAGTCTAGTTTTAGTCGACTAAATATACAGTAGATTTAGTCTCCTAAAATCGAATGAGTTTAGTTAAATTGTAATACATTAAGCATTTAAGTATTACATAACCGACTGTCACTTGAAATGACATTTTGACATAATTTTTGTTTTTGACATTAAAAATACACGAGAGTTCTATTCACTTTTTTGTTTGTTTTTAAAAACATCTATATAGTTTTTATAACTTTGTATTTGTGTTTTAGTTAGTAGCCTATATCATGTTAAGCTAAAGCTTCAAATAAGTTTGTTTATTTATTTTTTTAATTTCAGTTAACATTTATTTAATTTCAAGTAACAAAGATTTTTTTAATGGTTTTAGTTAACTATTATAACCCAGATACTTTATTTTATATGTGTCAAATACTGGTCTTTCCTCCTGACTATGAATTAAATGGGAATGAAACTAAATACAGTTTATTGTGTAAGCAAAAACTAATATATAATGCGTGACTTTTAATTATAAACCAGCTGGAAATACACCGGGACTCTTATTTTGAAATATCGCCTTACTATTGCAGTTGCAGGAGCTCATTCAAGTTCAGATGAGGAGATAAAATATGCATTGTTACAACCGTCTAAAACACATTACTATATAAACATCGTAAAGTAAACATTGTCATTATTCTTCAGCATTAGTTCATAAACAATTGCCTGGCATAAATGTGCGCTATTCATTGATTGTGAGCCGCTCTGCAGCGCTGGATTGGGGATGCGTGAGTGAGCCTGTAGAAGCGCAACAGCGCCATGTTCTCCAGCGGTTAGATCAGCACGTTCAAATCAAATGTGCATCTGTTACACAGGATATCAGTTCTGACTGGATCTCTTCCCTAATCGTCCCTACCTAACATTTACATCTCGTTTTTATTTGTTGACGAAAATGACGGTTGATTTTCGTTATAGTTTTTGTTATCCAACACTAGTTTTTATTTAGTTATCGTCTCGTTTTCGTCAGTGAAAAAAGGTTGTTGACGAAAATTATGACACAAATTATTCGTCAACGAAATTAACACTGGTTCAAATACTTATTTTCCTCACTGTATAACACTGGCCTAGTGGTTTTTGGATATTTTACTGACAATTTTTTACATAGTGCACCTTTAAATGTTTATATTTCATATAACTTTATTATAATAAAAAAAAAACATCATTGAGTGTAATTTAAGTGTTTGTATAGAAATCAGTAAATTGAATTAATATTATTATCAATATTATAGTAGGCTAATGTAGCATAGTAGGCTACAACTGACTCCCATCATTTACAGCATTAGTTATCTTCATTAGAAAATTTGCCATGTATTGTACCTGAGATGTGTGTGTGTGTATATATATATATATATATATATATATATATATATAAATAATCGATATTGAATCAATTCGAAATCGAATCATATTGAAATCTAATCGAATTGTGAAATTTGTGTCAATACCCAGACCTAGTAAATGGTAAATAAATAGTAAAAAAAGATGATGTAATTAGTCAAGACCTGACCACCGAGACAGACAGGTAGTGAATAACCACCAACAGCAGTTCACCTAGTTACCTGACACATGCAGATCTGAAATTAATGCTGCCTTAGTAACAGGCTGGTGTGCACATTTTACATTGTTTTACAATGCAAAATTCAGTCACTTCAATAGGAATCCATGCGATGATCTGGAATTTCACATGAGAGCAAAATAATTCCCCATGCAGATTTCGCAACGGGTTCAAGTTGGTCCTCCGGATTTGCTGTGTTAACCATAAGAACAATGCTTGGTTTAAAAGTGTGAGCTGTGCTTCAAATACATCGTTACACTATTGACCATAGACCATCATCTTTTTTGCCTGCAAAATTTAGCAAAATACATGGGATAATGTGCAGTCAGCAGGTCTTTTTCCCAAATAAACCTCTTATTTTGCAATAATTTCAGACTGACTGTGCATTATCCTTTTCTTAAACTCTTGTTTTCTGTATATTCTTTATTTAAATCCATCCTTTAAGAGTGTAGATTTTCAATATCGAACCATAACATGAAAATATCATTGTAAGCCTATTTTTTTTTTTTTTTTTTACAAAGTTTCATTTCAGTGATTAAACATGAAATAAAAGAGCAGCCCTTTAAAAGGAAGTTAAATGGATGAGTACAGAGAGAGAAAGTCATTTTTTTCTGGAGAG